>VICI01004614.1:0-10693 GCA_019593645.1 Akabosia matsudoensis
TATAAAAAATATGCCGACGTTTGGGTGAAGAAGCATAGCAAAGTAACCCTTTTGTCATGTCTGTCTGATTATGTTTACAAGTAAATGCATACCAATGACACTTTCACTTTTTTCCATTTATTATCTTTGTCAGACACCTTTCCAGCTTACCTTCACACACGTCAGTGGACCCTTTTTCAAAGACATCTCGCAACGACATATATTTCTTTTGGAGGCTACGTACTCATTTTGAATATCAATTTCGCGTGTGACATTCCTCATTCGTGTCAGTCGGTCGTGTTTCAACGTACATATTTCAGTCGTAGTTAAACACGTTTTACTCAAGGAGCAAATGCCATAGAGCTTCTTTTTAAATTAGACATGTTCATAATATATTTGGATCGACAAGCATTTCATATCTTCCTCAAAAACTCTAATTTTGTCAGAAACCTTTGATGCAACGCTGTCCAACAAGCTCCCAGCTTCGTGTTTGGAGTTGTTTTTACGTGTTCTTATCAAAAAGCATTTTCATCTGGTAGTGCACAACAAGATGGACGTGCTTTTTTTCAATCTTTTTCAAACGGTAAAAAGCCTTGTTCAAAGGATGCTTTCTCCTTTGGTCCTGATCAGACACTAAAACATTTTTTTTGTGCATTGCGAAACTTTTTTTCTTCTTCTTGAAACTTGTGTGGTGCATCTGCCACACTCACGACTTCCCAGAAGTGGACACAAACACTATTCATTAGTTACTTTTCCTGCATGTATGCATTACTCTTAAGTTTATTTGTTTTTTTTGTGTAGGTACTTCTGCGACAAAAAAAACACGTGTATTTTTTTATTCAAATGTTTAAAAAAAAAAGGTATTCCTTATAAAACACATGCATAATAGTATTATTGATACTGTCACACAATAGAAAGCAAAAAAGCTACTCCGCACGGTACACGCCACCACGTTTTACATTAAATCGTGCGTATCTTACAAGAAAAAAAAATATGTCGTAATGCTGCATTGCTGTTATTTTCTTATTGTTCGTGATATTCTTGTAAAAAACTTTCGCAGAAACAGCCATTTTCTGGGCTCTTTTACTCTTCGGTTATTGACTTGTCGAACTTGAGCATATGGCTGAAAATTTTCCCCTAAAAATCAAGTTGAAAACAGTTCGTTTTTCAGAAAAATTCTCTCATTTTGATCAGTTATTTTATATGATGACAAAAGCTTTCCCAGATATATTTGAATTTTATTATTATTACGCTAAAAATGGATATTCTAATGGCTGGGTATAGTACTCCAGAGAGGAGACAAAACAGCCGTGCTTATGCCGTTTCTCGAGCACTTTGTAGGTAGTAAATTTTCAACACGTTTTAACAGTTTATTTTACATTTATGAGTGTGTAGAAGCATGCTCATGTCTATTTCTGGCAATTACAGCAGCTTTCAAAGAGAAAATGGTAGATTTTTACACACATGTCGTTGAGTTTGCGTTTTTTTTTCTCTTAATACGTTATTTTCTTTTTTATTTGCGTACACAACTGACTTCCTTCTGAAACTGTGTGTGCTTTTCTTTCGTCAAAAGTTTGTACAGAAGTACCAGAACAATAACTGTTATTATTTTTAGTACAATCGTCATTTGTAGCTGCACAACAGAAACTTTTGAGATGATTATTGACACACTCAAAATTATGTTGTTTTTTTGTATTTAAGCTTGTAATACATCTGTTTCCTGGAAATCGTGTTGTAATTCATCATTGAGCAAAGGAAAAAAAAAACATCTTTAAAAAATTTGTTTATTCTCGGGACTCGGACTACCTACAATAAATACATGACCGAGTTGCACCATTTTCACACTCTTCCAGAACCAGCAGCTTCACTTTGCCACCATACATCTTTCTTTCTTTTGAAATAAATTCAAGTTACACAACCACCGGAGAGAGAAAAAAAATCGGGATTCTGCGTTTTTAGGATCATTATCGTCATCGTAAAAGCAAGTTGTGTGGAACAAGTGCTGTCCTTTTTCTTTTTCCGTTGCGAGTAAAAAAATGCAGCAATCTCTATTAGCACACACAAAGCTACCCTCAAAAAAAGGCTCTGGAAATTAGAAAGCACCAAAAAAAGTACCCGCATAACTAAATTTTCACTAGAAATTTCCTCTCTCGTTTAATTTTTAACTTACATCATCAGTCCCACTTCGGCACAAAAGGGACACGAAAAAGAAAACCTTTTGAAATCTCTTATAATTTACTAATGCAAACATGCAAAATAATAAGAGAAAGTATGTGCCCACACGGGTGTTTTTAAAAAAACTTTCACCGTACAACATTTGTGCAATGCAGCAGTTTGCTTTCTCAGAGTCGTTTAAAAATCGTCGTGCCTTTCTCTCTTAATACAAGTCGTTTCTCTCTGGAAAGAAAGAGAAAAGTAGACAGGATGCATATTGTAGTTAAGAAAAGATATCTATAAAAATCGTCGTGCCTTTCTCTCTTAATACAAGTCGTTTCTCTCTGGAAAGAAAGAGAAAAGTAGACAGGATGCATATTGTAGTTAAGAAAAGATATCACCCGGCCTGCTGGGAAACACATGTACTCTTTACGTGATTCTTTTTCCCTAGTAGATTGCCTACTTTTTTATTTATTTTTGGCTACCTTCTAAAGATCTTGCTTGTTATGATTACAACAAGGCAGAATTAGTGGATTATTTGCAAACCTTTATTTTTTTTGCTGGTTTTCTCTGAAAGCCGCGTGTGTTTGTGTCTCCCTAATAACCCCTGGAGTGAGTGTATCTTTATATTTGCGGCTATTATGGTCTCGTTTATCATATAAATTCATCAGCAGTCACAATCCTCGGTTTATTTTCTTTTACACTAAAGATCTCGCTAAAATTTTGTACGGAATTTTCCTCGAGAGAAAGCTCAAAAAGTTGGGAGCAAGCTCGGTAGTCAACTTTTGCCTTTTAAGTTTTTATCAGGGAAAGTCGTGACGGTCGGCTNAGAGAAAGCTCAAAAAGTTGGGAGCAAGCTCGGTAGTCAACTTTTGCCTTTTAAGTTTTTATCAGGGAAAGTCGTGACGGTCGGCTTTTGCTTCTGGTTGTTGTTCTCATGGTAATTGATGTAAATCATGGAATCTAATGGCTTATCAGGTTAGCAGGAAATTGCATTGTTTTTCCAAGGAAGTTTACTATTTCCTCTGTCTTCCTTTCGAATCTAATGCGTGCGTAGTAAATTTTCATGGGAAGGCGTGAACTGTCTCAATTCTCCCCGCGTGTAGAACTACTCAAAGAGTTTTGTTCCTCTTTCTTTTAGTCAAGCATATTACACATATTATTTTTATTGCCCTTTATCACTATGAGCCTTTTCGTAATGATATTATCTTTGAAAATTTTCTTCAGATGTTCTTTTAACCGTCTAATAGCTTTTGTTGTTTGTTTTGCCTAGTATTTTTTTATGTGGTTTTCTTGATTTTCATACCAATAGCTTTAAAAATACGAAAACTTTTCCGACCAAAAAGCTGATCAACTTTCTTGTTTAGGAATTTTCGCAATCTAAAAATACCAACGTGGCAAAAGTTCTTGAGAGAAAACTCCTTCTTTTTTGGCTTTTCCTACTCCAAAATGAAGGGTCAATTTTCTTCACCCAAATAGACTTGGCGTAAATAGACTGATCTTAAACAACAAGCGAGTAAAAAAAGAAAAAAATCTCGGCCAGAGAAGTACTTGATCGAAGAACATTTTTTTGTGCCAAGTTGTTTGACGCTCTCTCACATGTCAGCACAATTTATTTTTTGCGTAGTGAGTTGGTTGGTGCCTTAATTCTTGTTCCTGTTGCTAGTCACTTGTCAGGAGACCTGCTGCTGTTGGTATCAAACCAAGAAACTACGTCAGCACTTCATGTCTTTTGTTGTTGTCAAGAAATAAGGTTGAACAAGCAGGAAAAATAAAACTCTGCAATCAATGCCAAAGGAAAATAACTGTTGATCGAAGAGTACATTCCGCCGTTCCTTCTGAATAGAGAGTTTTCCGGAATGCCAAGAATGTTATATTTTACCTCCTTGAACGGAACACGAGTCATCATATAAAACGAAGTAAATTTTTATCTTGATTATACTAATCATCTATTTTAACGTTTAACAAGTTTTTGTTTACAAAACTTGACGAAATAGGAGTTCATAGGGTCTACATTTATAAACAATCTTTTCCTTATCACAAGTCAAAATTTTCTCTTTAAAAACAAACCTTTACCACGTCACGTCTATCGAGCCAAGTTCATTCCCACAGGCTGAAAACTCTCTCTTACGAGTCGCGTGTGTTTTTAAATTGCATTTGATAATTTTCCCACCCGTCCGCCGGTCATTCTTCTCCGAGAAAAGTTTCCTTTTGAATATTTTATCAGAAGGTTGATGGCATTGAACAAACTTTCCGTGGTATTTTGTCAACTAATTATCACAACGATAAAGCCGCTCTTGTTTGTTAAAACTACAAAGTAGTCTGGAGGGAATAATAAAAAAGCAAAGAAATCTCAAAATAGCCAGTTACGCACAAGATTTTCTTCGCATTAACGACTGTGCTACACACAACACACATTTCCGTCCCCTTTTTTAGATGAAGTGACAACAAGGAAACTCGTTATACTGCCATTTACAAGTGAGCCCATTTAGATATTTAAATGACTTTGTAATATTTCTATAGGGGTTTGAATAAACGTCTTAATTGTTCCTCCAGAGACATTTTTTTTTTATCCAGTATATTGTCGCTAAGAAACTAGTTGTTACCATGCCAGGAAACACTTGATCGACGAGAGTGCCATAGTTACACACACATGAATCTATATGTGACTGTCCCAAGGAAAAGGGGATATTTCGTGTAAAGAAAGAAACAAGAAAATAGAGTCTAAATTCGTGTTTCTCCGGAAAATATTCCAAGGCATATTGGGAAAAGAAGCAAAATTTGTTTATCGCAACTTTTTCCTTTACGCCTTGGAATATTTCTCAGAGAAAAACGAATGTAGATACTTTTTTCACACGACATTTCCCCTTTTCCTTGGAACGGTCACATATTTTGAAGGGTGGTCCTATTACAATTTGTCTTTGTTAGGGTGTATTTCTCTCTCTATCGATTAACTGATCGGGAGGGATTGATTCTCCTCCAGGAGGAAACAAGGACGCATCCAGAAAAACAAGTTTGTTTTTTCTTCTCTGCAGATTGTAGGGAAGAGAGAGAGAGAGAGAGAGAAAGTAATCGAATATTTATCCTCTTTCTGAGATCGTCATCTTCATCACCCAGGTCGAGTGTCCTTCTTGCTCAACAAGATAATGGCTGGACGAACAAAAATTTCAAAGGAAAAAAGCTGTACAATTTCGAGTGCAGTTTTTTTCTCGTAGGAAGGGATGATGATTTTTTTTGTGTTTGTAGAAAAAAAAACAATTCCAGAACTTAATTGTTATGTTTTTATAGATGATGGGAAATACTAGTGTGGTTACGTTCAAGTCCAAGCATTTTTTTTGTTTGTTTTCGAGAGAAACTTGAGATTGGGAATGAAATTGAAGGGGAAAGAAAGAATCTTCTTTTTTTGGGAAAGATGATAGTGATACCAAGAGAAAGAGAAAAAATCTTTCTCCCTTTCCGTATTGCTTTCTTGGAACGAATGAGTACTCCCTATAAAATTAGCTGAAACTTGATATTGGATAAGATTTTCAATTATTTTTCTCCCCAGCGTTCCTTGTTTTTTCTCTTATTTACTCTTCGTATTTTTCTGTTTTTGTAGTTAATCCGAAGGAAGTGAAAATTAACGGACCTACTGAAGCCAAGCCCGGTGACAATGTAACTCTCACCTGCAGCACGTCAAACAGCAATCCGAAAGCTGAAATTGCGTGGTTCAAGGGTGGAGAGTCTGTGGAGCCGTTGTACACACATTCTCCGTCGTCTCCAGATGGCGGGTGGACTACTCAGAGCAATGTTTCCATACCTATTTACGAAACAGATCGGTCCATAATTGTCACGTGTCAAGGGGTCAACAAGGGGCTGAGCGAGTCTAAAGTCGCCAGCCACACAATTAACGTTATTCGTAAGTAGATCAAATTCTTAATCAACTTTCTATTTCAGCTTTCACTTAAAAAACTGATAAACCTTTTTTTTTTGTACCGATTCCCAGAGCCCCCTGGTCGTCCTCGAATATACAAAACGAGCGTGAATGTAACAGCAGGACATACTCAAAAGGTAACATGTACTTCCACAGGAGGACATCCTCCCGCTAATCTCCAGTGGTACAAAGGCAACACTCAGGTGAGCTACTTTCTCTTCTTTATTTCTTTAAACAAACGAAAAAAAAATAACTCGTTTGTTTGAAAAACTTTTTACACAATGTTACAATATGTGTATGGCATGCAAAATGATGTGTTACATTGTCTATCGTCTCTTTAAATGAAAACACAAGCATTTTGTTTATGAAACATAATTTTGTATTTTTTTATTGTTTCCACTAGGTTGAGTCTCAAATGGAAACTAAGGGAAACATGGTCACAGCCGAGTTGACTTTGCTCGCAGACCCGAACGATAATGGAAAAGTTTATACTTGCAAAGCCAAGAACAAAGCGATTCCTACAGCGTACTCCGAGTCGATAACCTTTACTGTCTATTGTAAGTCAACAGTTTTAGTTTTAAGTCAAAATTTGTTGTCTATTGCTTTCTCCGTGTCGCTATTTTGTTTTTTTCCAAAAAAAACAAAAAGTTACCTTTTTTGTGACAATATTATTTGACGACATGTCCCAAAAAAAAAAGAAAAATGTTTTATTTTTTTCCTTTTTATCTTTTTCCTCTTTGACTCTTTCGGGCTCCCGTTTGGCCCACAGATAAAATTCAATTAGATGGAAAACTTTCTCTTCTTTGAGTGAAAACAATAAAGAAAAATATGCCTTTTTCCCAACCGGAGACAGTGGGAAACAGCAAATAAAAAAAAGAAAAGTTTCATAACTTTTTTATTTGCAAAACATACATTCTATTTGCTTAATAAAAAAATCCAGCAAACTTTTTACTGTTGTCGTCTTTCTCTCAAAATTTGTGTTAAATTTTGTAGTCAAACTAACTCCACTTTTTTTGTTCTTGTTGTTTCGCAGTTGCCCCAGCCCAGGTGAACATTTCAGTGAATCCCCAAGTTTTGAAAGAAGGTCAACGGGTTAATTTAACGTGCGAGTCGGGGAGCTCCAATCCCACGGCAAAGATGACTTGGTGGAGGGACGGTGTCTTTGTCGAGTCCCACTTCAACTACACCCTTCCCGGAGACAATGGCGGCAAAAGGAGTGTCTCCGTCCTCACTCTGGACTTGACATCAGCCCTGGATAAAGCCGTTTACACATGTTCAGCCAATAATCTTCCTGTCAAGAAAAACGTTCATGATGCGATTACGCTTAACGTTGCATGTAAGCCTTGTAAATATGACCAAACATATTTTACAGATTATAATTTTATGAAGCCTCTGCATTGTTTCAAAAAACCTTATTTTTAGTACAAAATCTTTGATCTTTTTTTTATTATCTTGTCAACATTTCATTTTATACTTGTACAAACATATTTTACAGATTATAATTTTATGAAGCCTCTGCATTGTTTCAAAAAACCTTATTTTTAGTACAAAATCTTTGATCTTTTTTTTATTATCTTGTCAACATTTCATTTCATACTTGTTAGTTGTTAGGTTTTCTGTCGCTCTGTCGACAGCATTTTTGTTGCTTTGTTTTCCACTCTTTGTAAGCAAATTTTGTGAGAGGATTTTGTTCTCTGAATGATTCATGAACGTCTATTGAAAAGAAGGAAGCACCTCAAGTAAATTAGAGAGATGACGAGAAGAGGCCGAGTCAGATAACGATATGATAGAGAAATGTTTTTTTTGTCTAAGCCGATGAACCTTGTTTTTCGGGATTCGTTTGAAGACTAGCTTTATTGTTAGAAAGAGGATTCATTATCAAGGAGCAAAGTCGTTTACATGGCTTTTTAATGAGGCTGCTTAGGAACAAAATGTGAAATTTGACACGGGTGGGTATTTCGTTACAGATAAGCCTCAGTTCACTGACAAGCCGATGGAGAAAGTTACCGTGGTGGAGGGGAAGTCGACAAAGATCACAGTGAAAGCGAAAGCGAACCCGGACGAGATCAGTTACAAGTGGAAGAAAAACGGCTCTCCAGTTGTGAACGTCAAGGGGAAAGTGACTGTGGAAGATGCTGAGTTGCAGTTTATCGACGTGAGCAGGAAAGACAAAGGAAAGTACGAGGCAGAAGCGACAAACAAAGAGGGCACGACGTCAATCAGCGTTGAGTTGGATGTTCAATGTAAATCGCCTAAATAATAGATAATAATGCAGGCCTGCAGTTGTGTGGTTTTACGAGATAATCACACCAAAATTGTTTTTTAATCGGCATTTTAGATCCAGCCAGTGTGGATACACCTTTCCCCTGGATAATGGTTGGTGAAGGGGAAGTCGCTCGGATGGAATGTGCTGTGGACGCGAATCCCCTGGAAGCCTCGATGGTCGAGTGGGTGTCCGAGTCATCAGAGAAAATTGCCCTGCTCGGGGAACGGGCTGACCGTGCGTTCCAGGATAACAAGAGCTACTTCACCATTAAAAACGTCACCGCAACTGATGCTGGCCTGTACATTTGTAAAGTTAACAACGGCATCGGGGATGCAACAAATCGGTCCATTTTCTTAATAGTCAAACGTAAGTGGACTCTCTCGGTTACTTTCTCCGAAAAGAGAAAAAAATAATATCATTCTCCGTTATATCCACAACATTAGCGTTGCATTACTGGCGGATAAAAAAAAAGTTTAATGAATAGCAAGCCGCGATGGACAGGATTTTTTTTCTTGTGAAAGTTATACGTAATAATAATACCAAGTAAAAACAGAATGAGAGGTCATTTACGACTTTTCTCCTGGCTTTTTTTTTGCTACTTTTCCTTGTGCAGAAAAAACGGAGAAAGTTCGTTTTTTCTCTTGCTTTTACTTTTTGGTGCCTGGATTTTGTTTTTTGTCGACTCTGCTGAACGAAAAGCTGATGACCCGGAATGGCACTTATTCACTGCAGCTGAACTCTGGCTTCAGAAAGAGAATAAGAAAAAAAAGAAAGAAAATCTGATGCTCATGTGGATGAAATGGATGGATGTAGATGTACCAAGAGCTTCTCAAATGTTTCGGCTGCTGCTTTTTTCTTCTATATTCTATTCTCTTTTTTTTCTTCTTTGAAAATAGATAAACCCGACATTGATTTATCACCGCAAATTGCAAAGGCGGCGAGCAACAAAGGAAGGCACTGGGAAATTAATATGCCGGGCGAAGGGTGCCCCCAATGTAACTTTCACTTGGTCCAGGGAAGGCAGAGCTATCACAAATGAGTCGGAGCCGAACAAATACAGAGTTCTATACAATCAGGTAAAAAAACATAACAGATACATATTTTTGCCATGATGTTTTTAGCTCTATATACAATAACGATATAAATATCATACAAAAAGCTATCAAGAAAACAAAAGAGAAAAAAACATGAGTACAGCCTGCTTATTATTTTTTATGACTTTTCATAACTTCATGTAATGATGGTCATAAACCAACAAGAAATTGTTTTGATCCAGAAAGCACCGGTTATTCATTTCCTCAAAGTTTGTGCAAACCACACACAAAAAAGTGAAAGTTTTTCTCCTTTTTTTATTTCTCCCTTGTGTGTGCGTCGTCGTCACCCCGGCATTCTCTTTCACGAAAATTATGATGATGATTGCGCTCATATCGATATTCTAGACCAGACTCATGAGCTTCCTTTATCTTTCTTGTTACGAGAGTTAAATAAGTAATAAGACCGAAAAGATCCATTTTTTTATCATCACAGATGCAGAGATCATTACGGATTGCTTCGTACAGAATCAAGGGAAACAGCAAAAAAAGTTGCAGTTGATCGAAAGCAAAAAGATTTCTTCGAAAAGAAAAAAAAATACTTCATTTATCTTGTTGCTTCGTCCAACTTCCTGACTTGGTTGTCTTGGCAAAAAAGTTTTTTTTTTTTGGTTTGTCGACCTGTACGAAAAAAACTACAAACCAAAGAGCTATCTTTTTTCTCTTGATGACCCTTTCGAAAAGTGAAAAGGTTAGCCAATGAGCTATATGAAATGGCTTTTGGAATGACTTTTATCTATTTTCTCTTCTTTTTTTACTTTCTCTCCTCGAGGAGAAAGTAGCTCCTCATCTGTTTACAAAGCACATATGGAGATCATTTACTCAAGACCCTTTTCATCTTTTCTTTTGTACTAAGTTCACCGGGACGAGAAAGAATTCCTATAATTTAGCTGACTTAGCTGGAAGTCGAGTTAAGATAACATATTCGTCATAAGGGAGACATCTATTTTTTTAAAGATTTAGGACGGAAAATGAAGTGAAAATAAAATAATCCGAGGGAATTTTTTATTAAGATAATTTAAAAGGTGATTTATTTGTGTAATAAGATCTCTCTTGACGTTATTTATTTTGTCGTACAGGTGGACAGAATGACATGGGAGTCGACATTGTTCGTAAAAGACGTTCAAACCAAGGACTACGGAGGTTATGACTGCGTGGCCCGAAATGAGTTGGCGGACGAGCGGCACACGATTCAGCTGGACGTTACCTCAGCACCCGAGCCACCTTTGGGCTTCCACGTGGTCAACTTTACTCACGACGCTGTCACGCTAACCTGGATCCCAGGATTTG
>VICI01004615.1:0-10693 GCA_019593645.1 Akabosia matsudoensis
TGATATTCGTCTTACAGTTATGATTGCAAAATTATGTGTGTCGTTTGTCACATGAGCATATAATCTCAGTCAGCAGGAAATATTAATTGTCTTAATCGGTTAGCCATTCATCATCTATCACTACACATGGGCATTGGATATGACAATGAAAATGACACTTTTTCTTTGATACGGATGTGATACAAGTTAATTACGTTCTTTCTGCTTCCGATGAGTTACATGTAGAGTTTTATCAATGTGACGATCAAGGCTATATAGTTTAGGAATACAATGCTCGCTTTCTGTCTTTATAAGGTCGTTACTTTCCACAGGCAATTCACGGGAATCGAAGGACAATCATTTGACGTTATTTACGAAACCACAGCTTGTAAAAAACGAATACGTGCAAAATTGAAAATGATCTTGGCATGGTGTTCCGTCTCGAAAAAGACAATGCGTAGTAAAAAGTTAGGTGTGTTTTGTACATTCCTTAGATTCTTCTTTTCTGTTCATAGTATAACCCCAAAGACCACACTGACAGAATTCTTAATAGTATTGACGGTGATGTTTCTTCGTCACGGTTAATTTAAAGTCGAATCATCCACCTACCTACACACGTTGACTGGAAACAACACGCAAAAAATCACATCAATTTCAAAGTTAATCTATGATAGCGAAAGAATGCAAAAATTATTTTTTTGTTTGCATGAATGGGCCAAACATGCCACGATGTAAAAAGGGGTGTATATGATCTTGCCGATTGATTGTTGGTAGCTTGTGTGGTGTATAGGTATTCTTCAATAATCTATTAATGTCAAACCTGTCTTATCCTTTGAAGACAGTTTGTTTTTTAAATGCAAATTAGTAAAGAAGAAGAATATTCCTAACGCGTCCTCAAAGTATGCAGCTTCGTCCTATATTTCAACAAGAAGTTTTAGCGTCTTACTCGTTAGAAGTGGCATTAGATCTTCAAATTGCAATCGTAGGGTATAACTGATTATAAGATTTCACTGAGAGTGGCAAGTATCATCACACAGAAGCCAGCTCAGCTTGAATTCCTTGCCTAATGTGGGAAAAAAGACATTTTTCAAAGTAGGTGCTTGTCATGTTTTGAAACGACTTTATACAGGAAAAAAATTACACTTCCGGTGAGGACAATCGAGATTGCTTACTAATTTAGAGAAGGTAGCCTCATGAGAAGTGAAAACCTCGCTGATGTCGTTCTTGCGTGCGTCAGTCAGCATGTTGTTTCCCGCAAAGAAAGTGGTGCATATTTTGTAATTTTGATTACTTCAGATATTATGCAGATAACACAAAGTACCTATCAAACATTAAGATGGAAGTGGATAATTTATACGTTGTGTTAAATCCGATTGTTGTCGGTGTTGGGTTTCCTGCGTGGTTGTTCTGATGTAGTTTGGTAAACACGAGAGGAGGTTCTGTCGGCAGGAAATCGTCAGGCGAGTAGCTTTATGCATCATACAACGAATGAAAGTATGCGTTCAATACTGAAGTTAAGCTAAATGTGCCGGCTATTTTACTTGTAGTTAAACTATACGGACCAGAATCTGGTTCTTAATGTTTCATTCAACTGCTTGAAGAATTTCTGTAAAGACGCTTTATTAATGGAGAAATTACTGCCGATTTTTCCCTCATTTCACCATTAACATAACTGATTTATGATTGTTATCTTGTTAGCATCAGAGACCAGCAGCAGTTGCAGTTTATAGATAAAGGGCATCTAATTTTTCTTGGAATGCATCTCACATGCATGATGCAGTAGTTTTTCTTCCTCATCTTATTTGATGTACGGAATGTAATTCTCATTTATATTCAAAGTAAGTTCATAAAGAGTGGATTCTCGTAACGAACTTATTGTCTGCAGGATCCAAGAGAGATGAGCTTCTATGCAACTTGAAGTCCATACAACACCCATTCGAAGTGCGTTGTAAATTGTAGCATGAAAGCACTAACTAAACTTTATGGGAAAGACGACGATGCAAGTTCAGCTATGAGCATAAAAACATATCGTCCATTCCATAACACCCTATTCAGTAACTTGTTACATAATTTAAACACAATCCTGGAACGAATAAGAGTGTGAGTGTGCAACTGCGAATGTGTTTCATTGAGATAAGGGAACACGGAACATCTTTGAATCTTCAAGAAATCATAGCACGGCTCTTATTTTGATTTATGTCTCAAAACATGCATCACTCATAATTTATAGCAAAATCCAGATGGAAGAGGAGAAAGGAGATTTTCCTTTGAACTGGAGAACTGCATGATGCTAATTTAATTTCAATTCTTATCCTGGTTTTTTATTGCGTACCTCGAGAATGCCCACAAGCTCTGTAGAATGCAATAAGGCTAGACCATTTTTATGACCTCGATGCTGACATGTTGGATTAAAGGGGTGCATTCAATTTAGGAGCTCCATAAAAAACTAAGTCCATGATGTATGTGCGTAACGAGATGGAACGGATGCCACCCACCTCGCTAATGCATAATACTCCCTTTCTATTTGTTTGGATACGGTTTTTATGCTGTCGTATTCTAGAATCTTATCCACATTTGGCACTGTGTTTTGGAATTTAAGCTCAAGTTTGAGAAAAGACGCTGCACAAAAGAGTGTACAGAGAAAGTTCTCGAGATAAACACTCAGCGTACTTATCCATCTATCCATCATTTTCTCTGTGTGTAGCATATTGTAGACCAATTCTAGTTTTGTACATCACCTAGCCACAGCCACTGTATAGCCAAGAACAAAGGACTATTTTCCAATTTTAAGTGCACAGGTTTAGATTTATTAGCTAGCAATTTTCTAGCTCCTGTTCGTTCGCAAGGGAATTCGGTAGTGGTGAACAGCATAAGTTCCTCACGCATCGAATTTATTTCTTCATTAATTTGCTTTTACAGCTGCAGTTGAAAACCAGTAATCAAGTCGATACTAAATTACTTTTCCCGATATAATTGAAGCGCCAGATTCTTCACTGTCTTGTTTAGTGGTGGAGTAAACGACATGATTACTCGCTCGCTTAATTGCTGTCTTGCAGCGTTGAGTCATTTAGGAACGAAAAAAAGTTACGATCTTGCGAGCTAAATAATGAAGGTGTTGATAAACAAGAAGGGATTTCAATGCGAACTTCAACACGACGGAAAAAGCATTCTGACTAGTTTATAAGACTAGAAGCGTTTTTACCTAAATTATTTACGGCCTTTCTGTAGATTAGTGCTTCACTTAGGTAGACAGAATGCAGATGTCGGAAAAAAGAAATTCTTTAAAGATCTCAGCTGCAATGGGGAAGAAAGTCATGAAAATAATTGTGCGGACAAGTGAACAGGGGAGGAAGATGTGAGCTCAAGCGCAATAGATAGATGCATTGATGACCGTCAAAAATGTTTTGCTGTTCCATTTGTGAGTTAGCTTCCCCCATCATAGAAAACAGTTGGAACAAAGTTGGTCAGAAGAATCATTAGTGTACAGACTTTGGACTGTGTGTTGTGATGTCACTAAATACGTGCGTAAAAATTGAAAATGCCCTTTGAATTCACTCGTTTTAAGCATAGCCATACGGACAAGAATCCTTTCATTTGAACGACTCGATAGTAGGCAACCCAATGCGTAAGCAATTTTTAGTGGCGACATGATGGTATGACTCATGTCGTAACTATTCTCTGCGGAAGCGCTGAGATGACAAATTGGAGGGCCTAAAGTATGTTAAGTACATAATATTACGACCAGTGATAATGTATAAATTTTAAAGAAATTTCCATCCATCCATCATTCATCATATTCCTCCAATATTGAAGATTTAAATGATTAACTATTATTATTTTCGTTTTCTGTTGCCGATGGTCTTTGAAGGTCAAATGTTCACATACGACCTTTTTTCCTTCTTCAAAAATATTCGTGATTTACCGCGTGTATTGGCTCGTTAATTAAAAACGAGTTTACTTTGAATATGTGTAGACAAACCGGCCAGCCGTGGCTGTAAGTTTTGTTATGTAGCGGTTTTGGTCAAGATAACATTCCTCAACCGCATGGCCACATTCCTTGGATATCAAAGAATGCACAACTTTTGAACAAATGTGACCGAAAATATAATCTGCATCCTAATTATGAACCTTCTGAAACACTTTTTTTCCGAAAAGGTGACGTAATCTATTAATTTATCCGAGCGTTAATGCTCACGTGGAACACAACTTCAAGACTAAGTCTTCTATAGTGTCAATTTCATTAAGAAGACATAAGCAAACAAAAATCCTTGAGCTTTCCGAAAACAAATAAAATAGATTTCCAATGCAAACAGATGCGTTTGGGGAATACATTTGAAATTGATAAGCCTATATAATGGAATGAAATGGCTGGGCTAATGAGATAATGGAGATAAGCACGAAAACCCTACACTTTCTCGATAACTGTGCGTTTATTTTCGTCACCACAGTGTGTTGCTCACCGTATTTTGTGTGATCTTGAGTGTGCCAAAGTTTCATAGCGCCTTTTCGTAGTCAATCGGAACGAGGTGAAATCCTCTTCTAACTCAACTGGAATTACATACATGCATATCGCTATACATGTTTTTAGTTTTTTAGTGTACACTTTTGTCTATAGCGCTTATATGAAACTGCTGGTTTCATATAAACTTGTTGATAAGTCGTAAAATTTAGAGTAGAAGTCTCTGTCATCATGAAATACGTAAAACTTAAGATGATATTGACGATGTAGTACAAAAGTAAGTAAATTTTTGAATGCCATGACTTTTCATGACATCAATGTTGAAACGTTGAAAGTAAGTGCCACAAACTATCAAGTACGCAGTATGTTTCTTCAAAAGCCAAGGTGTATACCTAGAATCACACTTGTTAGAATCACGATATTTTAAATGTATGAATTCGCCGAGTAGTAGCATAAGTTTGGGATTGCTTAGCATATACGGCCCACATCTTTGGAATCTTGCAGAAGCAATAAGACGCAATATAGTCCCATAGGTTTATATTTTATAAATCTAAATGCAAATATTTCGCTGATTATTCATAGTTTTTGGTTCAACTTGATTTGCAAGATGTTGGATTTATTACCATGATTAGTATTACCTATTTACAACTCATAAGATTCTAAAAGTTTAATAAATATATGAATACTTGTACAATTAGTTTATGTCAGGTAAATTTGTTTCACATGTTT
The DNA here is from genome assembly GCA_019593645.1 of Akabosia matsudoensis. Lineage (NCBI taxonomy): Eukaryota > Metazoa > Arthropoda > Collembola > Entomobryomorpha > Paronellidae > Akabosia > Akabosia matsudoensis. Next base: position 5,168 of record VICI01004615.1, read on the forward strand.
ATCTCAAAACGTTTCACTTTGTGTAAAAATCATCGTGGGATGGTATTGGAACAAAGGTCTTAGTCAACTGACAAGAATGTGCTGACTTGATATACCTGACTGGATGCTGAGTTTGGTAAAACATATTCTAGAACCATCCATATTTCCATACTGTAGTCTGTAGGAGCAAAATCTCAACTGTAGATTTTGAAACTTATTATGCATTTTCAAGTTATATGCATTTTAAGATAACACTCAAAAGAAGTAACATGGAGTTAACTGTGTGCCTATTTCTGTTAGCATTACTTGTACTCACGAAAAAGGACTAAAAATTTGTTATGTGTAAATCCAAATGAGTTGAACAGGGAACATTACCAAGTATTGCCATTCTTAGTCACTTTTTACGATGACATTTTTTTTGGCTCCGGCTGAAAGGAAATAAGTTTATCAGGAGGCGCCCAATATGTTGGCATATATAGCAATTTTTATCTTTTTTGAGGTACACTTCACTACACGAGTGTGTGTGTGATTTAACGTACAGGGCAACTTGTTATGAAATAGTACTATAAAGTAAACGTGGGCTGAGTGAATTGTAACTGAGACAAACGATCTTATTTTCTGAGTAGACGCTTTCCGTATTTGTCGTCCTTACCTTTGATTCTGATTGGTTTGATTTTCCGCCTGGCTGGATTGTACTGAAGCCAAAAGTAAGAAAAAAGGCGAACTTCTAAACAGTAGAGTAGAAAGGAAAAGATTCAGTGAAGAAAAGTTCGTTTCTGTGATCAAAGTAGTAGAACTAGTCATTCCTTCAAAGAAATAATTCTTTTCGATAGTGCGCAAAAATTTCTAGTTAATAACTTGTAATAGAGCAGAACTTCTGGCCCTTAAAAAGGACAGTTTGAGTTCCAGTTGTAAAGACCCTACGAATAGTTAGAGTACTTTTAGTTAGCGAAACCGGTGATTTATTGGGGAAAGGCAAAATATAGTTTTGACTTACAGAAGTTGTGAAAGCATAACAAATTACGTAGTGAACTGTGAAGATCATCGCAAGTCGAACAAGTGAAAAAAAAAATGGATCGTTTACGGAATCTCTTTTCAAACCTTTTTTCGAAGGTAGGCTTTTGTCAACCCATAATGACCTGTTTTTCTTGTGAAAAAAAGTTACACATTCTATCGATATCCTTAATCATTAGACCTAAGTTTTCTGCCTTCCAGCAATTCCAAATTCTACTTTGTTGGAGTTGATGAAACTCAACTAAATTTGTTTATGAGTCAATTAGATATATTGGTCTGGGGTGAAATTATTGGTGCCAATTTTGAATCTCAGAGCAAATGGCTAAGTAAAACGAGTACGTTTGCCTGATGATGTCAAAACTTATCCTGTTTTGGAAGATTTTGCCTATGTTTGCGTGTGGGATGAAAGCATACCTAGAAGACCACGGCATACTAGGAGACCTTTTTGCAAACTCATCGTGTAGGCGATTTTGGCATTCTGCGTTGCAACATGGTTTAGAATTCTGTTTCCGTTCTTTATTTGGGCGGTAGAGGATATTCTCGTAAAAATCATTGATGTTCATGTGCTATATGCTGTATGCAGTTCTTATGCATTTATGGAGTAATTGTTAAAGGTGCAAATTATCTTGCGTCATACTCATATTGGGATTGGGAAAACATTTCTGGGTATTACCCATCGGCCATCACTCATGGTTGGGAAAATGTTTCTCTCCGAATTGCGTTTCTTGTTACACTCACTCACGAGTTGTTCCATACTTGTAACATTCTTGTCTCTAGAACATTTTACATCCACTCAGCAACAAAAGAATATTATTATTAGGTCTCTGGGGTGCTACTTGAATGACTGCATTCGATACAGTAGCATAAGTTGCATTCTATATAGCCGTAATATAACTAACTATAAGGTATTTGTCGAGTGTGTTACTCTTCCGAAAAAGTAGATGAAACTCGACGCAAGAAGCGCTCTTGTATATTGTATTACATTCCTTCTTTACGCTTTATATTGCTTCGACCAGTCTAAAAGGAATTTTCTTGTCAAGAATCGCCGTACATGACTGGAGAGGATAGGAAGTTAGCTTTTTGCTGTAATAATATGAGACGGGAAGCTCAGTCAGAATGTGATCTCAGCAAGTTTTGCTTTTTCAGACAGTAGACACATATACGACATGGCGAGGAATTTGACAATCTAACCCTTAAGCTGTCATCCTAAAAACATCTTTTTTTGTACAATCCTCTCACGCAACCATTTCTTTCACAGTTATTACACTTTTCTGGATGTGTATAGCCGATGTCTACAGCTTCCTGGAAAATTTTAATATTTGTGCAGTGGGAGCAGTTACTAAAACTCAACATTTTCACATAAGATAAATACTGTTTCCCTTGAACTATCATTACTTTTATGGTGAATTCAGGAAAAGTTTATTTTTACTCCGCCGTAGCATATGAGCAATTATGTTCCTAGTCATTTTAAGCTTGTGACACAAGATGCTAATTCGATGTTGATGTAAAAATATATCATGTCATAAAACGAAATAGAATTACACTGTCGCAATATCAAAAGTAGTGTATAGTAAAAAGTAAAGAATATTCATAACAGACATGCTCCTTTTGTCATTATAGTTGTGTCGCATACAAAACAGGCACGAGCACTACTCGGATCGTATCCATGTTGTTAGCAAAATTTACCTGTCTAATACTTCGGGGACGGATGTTGGACTCCTTTTTCGAATGAAATGTGACAATGATTCGCGAAATTCCATTAGATGTTTGCTTGAAGAGATGACCACTGTAAATATCCGGTCGTTAAACCAGTGGAATGTGCCAACCCGCTAGTCTCCCTGCAGCTATTCACGACTGCAACAAAATTGCCATTTGTGATGTGATAGCCTTTCATGATATTACGCCGTATTTATCATCCGAGTCTGAGCAATTATTCTGCAAGAATGTTATTCATGACTAACCCATTATTATATCCGCCGAACATTTTAGAAACAAATTAGATACAGGGATACTGCACAATAATCCGTTGTTTAGGATAGATAATACTATCTGGTGTGGTATGTTGGTTTGACTCAAATGCACATAACTCATTTTATTGGCAACCATTCTGTGGTGAATGCTCGTGCCCATATTCCCTGCCCAGAGATGTTCGTTGAAATGAAAGTCGAAGAAAAGAAAAGGGTGACAAGGGTGTAAATGTATTATTATATTTTCATATGAAGCGCAATAATCAGTCTAAAATATGTAATATAATATTCGGTCAATTGTAAGTAGGATACCTGCATGAAATTACCTACTTTTTAGCATTTACTTCTTAACTAAAGTATGTATTTTACAAGCCACGAGCGAATACCGGAATTTTCTTCCCAATCATTTCTTCCCCATCATTTATTCCCAATCATTTCTTCCCGAAATCATTTCTTCCCCATCTTTTCTTCCCAATCATTTCTCCTCAAAATCTTTTCTTCCCCATCTTTTGATCCCAATCAAATTTTCCGTTTATTTTGAAGTCAGATTTACCTCATTACTTGTCAACTTATCTTCATCAAAGTTAGTAATTATCACCTGTAAGCCATTTCAATACTACAGACCATAGAATAACAACAAAAATATCTAGGATGGGCAAGTATGAGGGAGTGATTGAGACATAGTGATTCACAGAGTGATTCCCTTATTAGTGATTGATTGTTTAATAAATGTTTAATATGGAATATTTTCCAACAAATCATTCATGGACCAATTTTACTTAGCTGAACGCGCTGGCCAGTAGTCACGTTGCCGGAACGAATTTTGATTAAATTTCTTCAAATTTAAATTTTTTAGCAGTTTGCAGCAAATAAGCAAATTAGCGATATAGCGCGAATCTTCCAACTTATAATTCGCCTGTTACCTTGGCCGGACAAGCAAAAATGTGAACAAAGAACAAAGTACAACAAAGAATTTGAAACAAGTTTTCTTTTGCTCAAAACAAACAAAAATACAAGTGCTTGTCCGCCCTCTGGTGCAGACAATGACGGAAGGCGTTTCGTTTAAACTTAGTCCCTTTGCTTCAGTTACTCAGGCTGGCAAACCAGTCATCAGTAAGGAGAGCGTCACTCCTGAGAACGTTAAGTTCCCCAAAACTGGAAAGAAATGATAGCCAAGATGTTGACGGGGAAGAAATTATTGAGAATAAAAGATGGGGACGAAGTGATTTAGGGAAGAAATGATGTGGGAAGAAAAGATTGGGAAGAAATGATGGGGAAGAAAAGATGGGGAAGAAATGATGGGGAAGAAAGTGTTGGTTACCATCTATGGTAATCAGATGATAAAATGGGGTAACTTTTAGAGGCATCTAAAAAAATTCTTTTACCGATGAGGTACAATCAAATCTGTCAATAGAAAGGGTCCAAGGGCAATGAAAAAGACCTTTAATACAGCATTTTCCTTTATAGCGTTGGGAAAATACATGGGCTGTAAACCGATTGTGCGGGTGGATACCTCATATCATAACATTGACGCGTTTCTCTAGATATTCGTCTAATTATTAGACGGTAAATTTTACGTTGTTGAGGCCAAAAAAGGAAAGACAACGCATATTACTTCATATTTGATAAAATACCTTCAATAAATAATAAATACCACCTTTCCCCGAGAACATAAAAACGATGAATTGATTGTTTTCCGCATAAATTTAACAGCTTTTACGAAAAGAAGTTTTGTATAGTTCCTCCTATATTTCTGTGGTTTCCCCACACTTGGAAGCTTCTTAGCTCTAATAAATTGTCAAGACCATCGGGATTTGTTGATCTCAGCATGCGCAGCAAGGGACCATTATTTAAAATTTTAAATTCATAGCTCTTCTAGTCTCCGAGGCTTGTTGTACTCTTTCATTGTTCTCCCAAGACTCCCATTTTATTTGTTTACTTTGATTAGAACCATAAAATGGTAATACAAACTGCTACGCAGAGCAAAAGGCCAAATCACTAGAAGTAAATAACTTCTTCCATAAAAGATCACTTTTAGAATTTACTGACGTGGATTTTTCAGATGTGTAATTCCAAACAAATACACCTCCTTAAAACACATAACGCGGAAACTGAAGCGGAGCTCGGATATGGTCCCGTTGCGACTCGAACGGCATTTTTCATAAGCCGTAAAAATCAAAGGAATTCCGTAATTTTCTATTTTCTAGGTTCACATTTGCAACCGACTACACGAGCGAGACGGAAATAAAATATTGCATTCATTGGGTTCAATGTGACTCCAGCCACTCACGAGCTATACATAAAATCCATGACAGGAAGTTACATTGTCTAGCGAACAGTGTAGCAGTTTAATATTTTCCAAGTGTGTAAATGAGACTGGCAAACAGAGGAAAATAAGCCGGTTCGAACACACGACAACTCTTCTCATTTGTGCACTCTACATTTCCTGGCTTTTCACACAGGGCAGTGTATCGACACAAAGCTAGAAATGACGTAAACAGGAGTTATCTGACTCCAAGTCTCGAAAATAACTCACGTGCGTAGAACAATGCGCAGTTAACTGGCA
>VICI01004616.1:0-10688 GCA_019593645.1 Akabosia matsudoensis
TACCAATTGAATTTAGGCTATACTAAGCTAAATTGTAACAAATTAATACCGAAAATATTAAATTTCTCTAATTCCGGGGGTCGAGAGGGAAGTTTCAATTTTTCGCCGGGGGCGTTCTTTAGAAGTTTTACGGTAACTTACCTCCATCATCAGTAACGATTGACGATCAATCACAATTAAGATTTAAAATAAATATAAAAAAAACGATAGGACAAAATAAGGCAATACATAAAATAAATATAATCGGCCACAGATCCTTTTCGCGTAAAATTGTAGTAGCTGTATTGGAACGTTTCTTAGTCTCCTGGAAGCAAAATTTCAACCAAAAAATATTCATAAACGTTTGAAAAAATTTGATTGTTTTCAATTTGGACAAACAATGGAAGTTTAAGCTGTACTGTGACACAGTAAATGTATGTACATAAAAAAAGGTGGGAACACATTTAATAGAAAATCCCGATTTTGATGTTATATTATTAAGAAGATTCTACAGGGGGAAAACTGTTAAAAGTTGATGGAAAGTAAAGTAATTTTCTACTTCAAATTACAACACAAAAAAAAGGGAAAAAAAGAGAAATTATGAAGCGTTCACTTTTTTGTTTGACAGAATAGATTTTAACCAAAAAGAAAAGAGTTGAGGTCACACGCGTGTAAATTGAAACACGTTCAGCTAATATTTACAGGCATCCTCAGACTAATTGCAGATTGTAATTGGAAAGACACAACGTGAAATATAAGACTTTGCCTCGAGAGAGAAAACTAAAAAGGCTTCCAGTCCAGTCTCACAACAGAATCTGAATTTTTCATTCAGTTGTGACACGGCTTTGCGTACGTACGTGTTAGTATTCTTGGAATTTAGAGAGAAAGCACTACAGTCTCGCTTCTAGTTCACACACGATAGATTTTTTTTTTTCACAAAAGAGCTGAGAAAATGTAAAATCAGTTATTTCCGTTAAAAAAAGGCACGTTACCGAATTAATAGTTTGAAAATTGTGCCAAAGTCCACTCAGAATGGAACAAGGCGTTGATGATGTCGATCTTGTTACGACAAGTATGGCGGATCTTCGTCAAAACGTATAGCTTTTAAATGTAATATAGTCCACAGGCAGCTAGAAATATTTAAAAGTGGTGTGACACAACATTATACCAGATTTTAATTCGGAGAGTTCCCCAATTCCACATTTTGCTGGGCGGATAACATCGCTTCATATTACTGCATGAGAGTGACATTCGAATTTGTATCGTCTATTTGTAAGTTTTTTCATTTTGCCAAAACCTTAATCGGTAAGGATGTTTCTGGTACTCAGGTAGCAATTGGTCTTTAATATCAGTCAGTGATAGTGGATATAATTTTGCGGTATTTGACACTGTTACGCATCTATCATCAAATTACTTGTATAGTACATCTTACTCTACTACTATTCAATCATATATATCAATCAGAGCGTATAGAGACAAAAAATAATTCCATTGCATATTAATATTGAGTATATCTTTTAAGGAATATGTCATAAGTTTGTACCTGACATTATACATGATGACATCACCTTTCTTTTGCTTCACATAAACAAGCTGACATTTCGATGATTGGTAAACTGAGATTCAAGATAACATCAGTAGAATTGTTAAGATGAACCCAAAACAAAACGTTTCGTTAAAATTCAACAAACCCGCGAGAATTTTTAGCGAGCACCTTCCGTATGGCCACTACACTGATAATAAAAGGTAGTAAAATTTCAACACGGCAGAGATAATAATCTTCCTTTTGTTTAAAATAACAAGAATTCACGAACGCAAGGATTTTGTTTGTTTAGTACGATTCCGTGAAACTCTCCCCATTCACGAATTGGCATGGGTATAGATTACGCTTTTCAGATTGATTATTAGAAAACCTCATAATTTACATTAATATACAATATACCAACTGTTGTTTCATTAAATTGCACCGAAGAGAGCTTTGTATTGTCATTAATCATTTTCGTAGAATTCGATTGCTAATTCACAATTGAGTTGGAAAGCACCTCAGTTAACCACATATATCCGCGACAAACCACAAGTTTTTCATGGGAACATTCATACACCTGGGTATGTTATAAGAAAGAAATGTGACTTTCTTATACATCTGCAACAGTATCATAGAAAAGGTCTGATAGAAATCAACTTGTATAATTTAAATAGAAAAAAAGAGCTGCTAGAACCGATTGCAATCGCAAGATAACGCCAAAGTCAAAGTCATTGATAGGTTTCGTCAGCCCGGAGGCACAAATGTTTTTACACAGAGTTTCATGACCTCTTTCTGGCTTTTTCTTAGATTCTTTAAAAAAACGAATATTAACTTATTGGTGCCCCAATTCTGTGCGTGATCTGAAATTGTTAGAAATCCAAAGCAATTTACTACACCCATTCGGCGTTCAATTCACCAACAATACGCGTCATGAAGTCGTATTACAAATATGCATAGACGAAAAAGGATCGTGATCGCTCACTAATTAGTTAAATGTGGGATGCGATATCCAGTTTGCAAAACTATGCGTCCGTAAACCGGTCGATGGCAACGAGAAAACCTTTATTTGCACTCTTTACCACTAAATACATACAACATACGAAGTGTGTGGGCAGAATAGATGTAGAAACGTATCCAGGACGATAAAAAATGGCCAATATTTTATATCCATACAAGAACAAAGATTTTTTTCCCGGATCGCGAGCGTCACCAACCAACCAGCCTTGAAAAGTCAGTATTGAAATCTTACGAGAAAAAATACATAAGTCATCTTAATTGATTACTTATTGCAGCATCCGAATTTAAAGGGCGAGAATTCGCATGAAGATGTCAAGCATAAAAAAAACTATCTTGGCTCTGCTGTTCCTACGCGGGACAGTTTCATTAAGAAATTGTTGGCATCCTGATCCAAAAATATCGCAATTCTATGTGAAAAATAAAAAGTTCGCACGTTCTTCACCCTCATCCTGCAAAAGTCTTTTCCTTCTCCTCATAAATCAAACTGACTTTTACTTACAATTGGACCAAAACTGTTGTACTATAAACTCGCGGAAAATTGGATGGTTCAGCTTTTTTTAGTCACAAAAGAGAAGAGGATGGTACACTCGATATTATTATTGCTAATAACAAGTAAATCAATCTTTTCATGTTGGGATTCGCGTTTCTGTCCGTTCTTTTTTTTTGCATATACCAACGTTAAAACTTTACTACAGCTTTGCAGTCATTTTTTTTTTTCTCCCAACATATTATCAATTTTACCTAGACCTTTTGCACTGCTGACTTATCTAGAATGCACATTTATTTCCAGAATCGTTTTCATACATCAATTTACTCATTCAGAAGTTCTGATTTAAGACTTGGCGTGTTCGCAGGAGACTTGCAGTGCTTGATATTCATGCAATAACTCATCACTAAATTGTCCCAATGGAGCCGTACCAAATCAGCATAATAAGAGTTTTTTTTAGTATACTATCATTCAGCAAGAGATAGTTAAGAGTCTCCTAGGCAAATGCACCATGACCAAATAAATCACTATCAACCAGACTTTGATCGTCAATAAAAGTTGACAAAAATTCGATAAGAAAATGGTTTATAGATGCAAATTTACGCGTAACAAACCTCCAACCTCCGTATTACTCAAGATGCGCAAATAGTATATACTTAGTAAAGTCCACAAATACTCACTCCAGAATCACACAGGGAATGCTTCAACTGGTTTTAATGAACAAACAGAGATCTCTTTTAATTTAGACTGACAAGATAATGCATTCGTGCAGTTTGGCCATCTTGATATCTTTGCAATTTCCTCACGATTAACGACCAGGTCTCACCCAATCACAGCCAAAACACATAATCCTACAAGCGACATAAACTTTTAACACCAGTGACCTCAATCATGTTCTCAAACACTATCATAGGTTCATCATGTCAAGTCAACTTATTGAGTTGCTAATATGGAAGGATCCCTGAATAGAGAAAACATGTCTTGTTCATAAATAATTCACACAAGTGTCCAATTCTTCCTCAACTGCTGAAATAGATGCGCCAAAAGTTTTCATCCTTGTACCTGGGGAGCATACTTTAACGAGTTATAGTTTCGTCATTCACCCAAACAGAAGTAATATACTTTCCAGAGTTGCAATGTAGCCACCATGCGAGAATGCGCAAATGAATAATAAGAAGAATAGTGGTAACTTTAGTAACCATTTATTATCACAAGCAAAGTAAAAAGAAGTTACTCTTCGCAGAAATCAACTGAAAGTTACAAATCGTTTCGCAAAAAATATAATATCTTCTGTAACTTGAGAACGCTGTCTGTGTAGTTAATTTTTCTTGTAAACTGCAATCGTATATAATTCCTAGCTCGAAGTTTCGACTTGCAAAAAAATTTAAAGTTTATACTGAAACAAACGTCTTAGATCTTGGGATTTGTAAGACGCAACTAATTCCCTTTTACGATGATGCAATTCATGCGATCAAGGACTATTAACATAAAAAAATGACTTCCAGTGAAGTGAAAATGTCGTGAGGCAATGCACATTTTTTTGTTCGTGTTAGCTCTGGGTATTTTTGCGAACAAATCAAGCCATTTATCCACACATCATTACTATTACATTGTTACTATACAAAAACTAAAAGTAAAAGGCGCAGAAGTAATTACATTACACTGTGGAAAAATTATATACCTCCCGTGAAAATGGCAGCCATGAATACACAAAAAAAATATTTTGCAAAGATGCGAAAATTAGTGGTCCTGTCACAAGCCGCACTAAAGCTGTTGCTGTTGGTGAGAGATTCATGACTTGTTAGAGAACTAATGGAGCATCCCCGAAATATTCGCGATTTTTGCAGGCCCTCATAAAAGGCCACACAAATTGTTACAAAAGTATGAGTCAGCGGATAATTTTCATTTAGGATCGCGTGAATGTATCATTTAGGCAGTAAGCATACGACTGAAATGTTTGCTCAGTCTGATGTGTTTGCGTAAATAGTAAAAGAATGCAACAGCTAAGATTCTAATACCGATGACCGTTATGCCCCGGTGGTATATTCTATTTCTGCAACAGCTTTCAAGAACTGACGTTTATGCCGGTGCAAATGTATAAATACTTAATTTTAGCAATAAAAATCTCAAGCTCACCCAAGTTGTCTCCAAACCCAAGCGTGGGAAACCCAATGAGGAGACAAGTTGTGATGTGCACAACCAAGTACATCATGTTTTTATCCAATTTTTAAAAGCTATTAACAAATATCCTGGAGTAGCCAACTAGCCCATGAGTTGTTTTTTTTTCACTGATCCTAGATACTAAGATTCTAATACCGATGACCATTATGCCCCCGTATATTCTATTTATGCAACAGCTTTCAAGAACTGACGTTTATGCCGGTGCAAATGTATAAATACTTAATTTTAGCGATAAAAATCTCAAGCTCACCCAAGTTGTCTCCAAACCCAAGCGTGGGAAACCCAATGAGGAGACAAGTTGTCATGTGCACAACCAAATACATCATTTTTTTATCCAATTTTAAAAAGCTATTAACAAATATCCTGGAGTAGCCAACTAGCCCATGAGTTGTTTTTTTTTCACTGATCCTAGATCTCTACAGGCTTCATGATAATTTTACAGTCTTATCATCATAAACATACGTGCACAGAAAACAATTGACAATGGCACAAGCGCACACCACTCGCAAGACGTCACCAAAACGTGACCTTATAGAATCGCACACATCTCAAACGGAATTTCAAGACATCATTCGCAATTCCTCCAATTTAACAGATCGTCTTTTCAACAACTCTAATTGAATCAGCACACGCAAAGAGTGCCACCAACTTTGTACGATTCTGCAAACTCATAACTACATCCTTCTGAGATGCGAGCATCATAAACTTCATTTTATCAGCACGGGTTNGAATCAGCACACGCAAAGAGTGCCACCAACTTTGTACGATTCTGCAAACTCATAACTACATCCTTCTGAGATGCGAGCATCATAAACTTCATTTTATCAGCACGGGTTAAAACTGTCATATCAACTTTCTCAACAATAATGCTCTGAGCACCTTCCCCCGTCAACTGTCCTTTTAGAGTTATAAATCTGATAGCATTCAACAATGCAGTGTTTACTTGATGTTATCAAAGGTAATGGACGATTTGAGAGATATTAAATCATTTTGCCATACAAGCACAACAAATACGAAACCAACTTTGTCCCTCTATGCCTTTTTAAACTGAAAAAAACAACAACGAAACACTCTTTCAGTGATGTTCGTCGACCGGCACTCAGCCACGTACTGACGCTTGAATACCACCTTTGCATGCTCATCTACTTAACAAGTTTACGGTTTGCACGTCTTGCCGTGTGCATTTCTGTACCATTAACGATAGATGCTGGAGAGAGTTTTTTACCCCCTTCTTCTTCTCTGTTCTTCTTACACCGAGTTGGTTATCGTGTGACATGGTTAGCCAATATACAATACATACATAATCTGTCGAGTTTGAGATGTTTCGTTAGCTTCTTTTTTTGTACAAAAATACTTCCAAAACTGGTTGAATGCAATAGCATTAACAATAACATGTCTTGTTTCAGCATTGCCTCAAACTATATCAATTTGTTACGTTCAGATTAGCTCACTCAGCGTTACTCGCGACGGATGCGTAGTGCTCTTTGTTATAATAACATTCAGTCATGGACGGGCGCAACACTGGAAGAAAGGAAAACTTTTGCGAAAACTTTTTTAGTTTTTACCTTGCCAGGTACAATTGTACGTCCACATAATTCATTATTGTTTACGATTTGCATCACTGCTTTCAACGCTTCGGAGTTTTTGCACAAACAGCCTTTGGATAAAATTGATCATTTTTGTTCAGCTTGTTTTCAACCGTCAAACCGTTCAAGAATCCACCCATCACTGACCAATACAACCAGAATACCATTACCAATTACCACTTGCAAAAGGATGTTGTTATCGTAAGCTTCTTAGAAAAACTTTACGAAAACGAATTTTAAAAACAAGAGAAAGAGAAAAAAAACTGTCCGAGTTGGACAAATCGCTCGCAAACAAATAGACATTAGAGGTGTATACATAAATTATGGTTCAATTCATCATTTTGTTTTCTTAGATAGATAGTACGACAGTCGTGTTATGCCAGTGCAATCCAAATGGTTCACTTAACTTATGCTGAAATAATGTCAATTTTTTTAAAAAAAAAGTTCGTGACGAAGTTAAAACCGTATTCATATTTAACGTACGTATATGTATGTTTATTATAACTTTTTATCATATAATACTGTATATCAATATTTGCTTTTACGAAACGAAATCATTAAAAACCACGAATTGCTTGTTAGATTCATTTTTCATGACATGCATGTATGAGTAGTATGTACACAATTATACCTACACTACATTCTATACCTAATCAAGTTGACAAAATCAACATGATATTGCTAAATCCTTTCAAGGCTTCTTATTTCGCTTGTCGTGAAAACGTTTTATTTTATTTTTTTTTGCAAAGTTGTTATCCTAAACTATAAGCTACAACGGGAAAAGTTTGTAGTAAACCTACAAGGTAAAACTTGGAATAGTTTTTGTAAACTAAACTAAATTTCTCTCTAAAACGAGTGTTTCCTATTTCTACCTCGCCTAGCCTTCGATCAAATTTAACACTTATTGGCTCCATCCAAGTAAAATTGAAAATATTATTTAATCTTAATATCGTGACAAGTGCACAACATAGATATAAATAGGTCTTATCTCCTCACTAGAACAGAAAGTTAAATTGAATATGAAAGAAACATCTACCTGCGAATTACATTAATCTTCTCCTCTGAATAGATTTGAAAAAGACGCTCTTGCGAGTGAACTATGTTTTCCTCAACAGACTAAGATCGGACAAAACTGCGATACTTCGTATCGGTCACGTCCCCTACCTATCTGCTAAAATCTGGAGGATAATTTTCTTTTAGTTTTTAATTTGATAAGATATTCTAAGGCTAGTAATGAATTGAAAACTTGTTCAAATCCTTTAACATTTTTTCTTTTGAGTTCTAATAACTTTTTCCGTCATACGTCAAATCCACTCAGTAGGCAGATATTCGCGATACACTTTAATAAGTCCGGCGACAAAAAATTTTTAGCGCCTTCCGCCTCTACCCCCTCTAAATCCACCCCTATTACCCCCACGTCCACCTCCACCTCCACCACCCCTTGGCCCACCCCTATTTCCGCCTGAAAAGCGGCTTTCGCGTTGATCGTTACCCCGAAAAGATGATTGCTGACCAAAGTTGTTGCCCATTTGTCCCAGGCCAAATGGTGAAATTTCCTGCAGTGAGGCATAAGAAGTTTGATACGAATATTTTCACAAAATGGAACGGTGCGTTCAAATCCAACGCAATATTAACAAAATGAAGAGAGAGGGTTGTAGAAGATAGAAAATTTAACTTGAAGCCTACCTATGAGTCGGGATACACTAAGTTTTACTAGATATGATGCGATTGTGTTGCATTGTTAGAAAATGGGAATCGTATATCGCCATCACGAATTATATATCGTCACAAACTGTCGACCGTAGTTTAAAAAGAACAACTTGGTTCAATTATGGAGTGGAAGTTCGATATTTTCACTTTTATATTTCTTAAGATCAACACATCCTGGCACGCAAATTATCTGCAAAATGGGCTGCCTCTTAGAGCTGCCATGGCATACGAGCCTGATTCAAGATTGATAAATTTTATGCGAGTTGTAGCCTAAAAATAGTAAAAATCTGGCTTTGCATGCGAGTTGCCTCATTCAAATGCGTAGGCATTAACTATTATCAATAATCTAGCCCGGAAATTTGAGTTACTAAACATCTACAATTTCGCATTTCCATCGAACAAAAAAGCGTGCGACACAATTAAGATTTAGTCACCACATCAGGTATGTGTAACACAGGTAAGTCCGTATTCACGTTCTACTTAAATCTGCACGTCACCATAACATCTTTCTGATTTTTAGAAAAAATATATGAAAACCAAACGCCTATTTGAAACAGAAAATCCCTAAAAACTGGTATGCTACAATTGGGAACTTTTTAAAATAAATTTTGCGTTTCCATTCTATGCTGCAAAACTGCAGTCATATCTATTAACACATGTATGTATGAATTAATATCGGTTCTTCCATGAACAGCAATAATAGTTCTGCGTGGAATGATCGCCGTCATAATTGGGATTATTTCTTTAACATTCCGCAGTCTAATCATCTCGGCAACATATTTGTTGACGGTTTATATATTCTTGACTTCAAAAAAATGTAGACAATTTATATTGAGAAGGCATCACCAACTCCAACATTTAAATTCGTTACAACGAGTTATCGTTGAATTTGTTACACAGAGGTCTAATTTTTAAAGCCGTATATCTTAGTAACTCTATGGCCATATTGTATAGTATTTTGGAGTTCAATTTTAGCTAAATTGTAACTCACTGCTTATTCCAGTTAATAATTTCCTTGAAACTTACTAGGAAAAGAATCTCATCGTCCTTGAAACACATTCAACATTCAAATTTGTACTGAACACTTAAATTGCATTACCTCAAGGTAACGATACAAATTATTACGAAAGAAACTTGACAATCGCACCAATTTACGTAAATTATCCCGACTCTCGCAGAAACTAAGACGACAAAAACTTATTTGTCATTGAAAGTCTGAACAGGCTTATGTCAGTATGAGCTATCAGATAACGAAAGCCTGCCACATACGACATGATTTCTATGAATTAATTTGGCTCTCCTTTCTTCAAATTTAAAACTTTGAAAATACGAACGAGTTGGTAAACTGGCTTACCCAAGTTGGTCCTGAGTTGTTTCCCCCATTGTTACCCCCTTGAAGATGTTGCATCAAGCCAGATGGTGGCATTGGTGGAGGCGCCAACGGCATACCAGATGCATTCCCGTGATCTGAAAAACGAATATGATTATGCGTTAAATTTCGGTACCCAAATATCATGAAAGAATCTTAACTTTCAGCGCCACAAAATCAGATAAAAAAGCAGCCATGGAATAACTTTTCATGTAAATCAACCGGTAATTCCGTGAATCATCATTTTAAAAAATAAGGAGAAAAAAATTGCTGCACTTTCCAAATCTAATGAAACGGTCGGTGACGTTATCGAAAGAAAAAAAATCGTGCCAAGTACCAACTTATCCAATTGCAAGATAAGATTCAATCGAAAGTGCAACAAATATTTTTACACCAATCAAATAAAAGATAAAAAAATCGAACCGAAATCGAGGTCAAAACCAAGAGCACCTCCATTATTTGAATCCCCGTCCTCTCCACCGTCTTGACCCATTGGATCACGGGGAATCATAGGCGCATCACCTCCACCCCTGCTGTAACCCCCACCAAAAGCCATTTGCCCTCGTTGCATTCTTTGCTCCTGGTCATTTTCACGGCGTCTCAGCTCTAGAATCAAACACAACCAAAATTCCCTGCTTATCAGACCCCAAAATGAAAGTTGGCATGGAAATTACATCAGTTAATTACGCAGTTACTTACGTTCTCGGAGCATTTCCGTCTCGTAATCGTATCGTGCGATTTCCATTTGTGCCTGCAACTTTTCCAAGTCCTTTTGCATCTCATCCTTCAAAGCTTCTTCTTTCTCTTGATATTCTTTCACAAGATTCTTCCACT
>VICI01004617.1:0-10687 GCA_019593645.1 Akabosia matsudoensis
AGCTAAGGAAAAAGCTCAGCATAAAAGCTAAAGAAAAAGCTTAGCATAAAAGCTAAGGAAAAAGCTTAGCAAAAAGGCTAAGGAAAACAGCGAAGGAAAACAGCTTAGCAAAAGAGACTGCATTGAGTAGCCCTAGTTGAGAGCTTTCTAATGATTATGTCACTCTCCGCTTTTCAATGCACAAACGAGAAAGTCGTCCGTCCGAGAGCTAAATGTAAAACTTTGACCTTTCATGCCGCTTTACAGTTGTGACAAAAATCCAAAATAACCACACCTTTAGTCTGTTCTCAGTAAGGGCTTCAGAATGACACCTCGCATGCCATATCAAAATTTAAAAGAAAAATTTGACCCTTGACCCAGACCCTTAAGGTCAACCGATTTGGCTCAAAATCAATAGGAATCTTAGTTAGGGTCTAAAGTATCCATCTGCCAAGTTTGGTGGAAATCGGCCAAAAGGTACGGCCTGTAGAGCGCATACGGACAGACAGACAAACTCATCAATATCATTACTTGCTGAACAAAGGTTAAGCTACGTAATAATGCCTTTTTAGCATTAAAATGAGAGTGAAGAAAGAAGCTTTGTGTCACAGTCATCAGAATGCACAAAACATCATGTAACATGTACCTTGTTTGGTGGCTTACAATCTGTCAAGTTCACATGGCTTTGCTGCACTTTGTTCAACATTATCAAAATGTTCTTCAGACTGCTTTCTATTCTGCTTCTTCCCGTCAAGGTCATTCCAATTTCCAATCGGTGATGCTACACGCGGCAATACTTTCAGGACTGAAGAGATGATAGCCGTATGTGCAACAGGGTTGGTGTAACACATGATACAAGACACAAAGTTATCGCTTGTATAAATTGGTCCATTACACTGACCATTTCTTACCATTCGAAGACGTCAACGTTTCTTACCATTGTTTTTCGACCAGTTCTAGTTGGACCTAGAGTCGTGTAAAGTTGCTGATCGGCTTCGGTTTACGGATGTACCAAGTGATAACGGTTTAAAAAAATGCTGACCAATGAACAAACCGTGAACTTTCTTACGAATATCCTTGGATTCAAAAATTGGAAGCAAAGTCTGGAAAATGACAAGTTGTCCTTTCTCCGCGAGTTGGTTCCATACTATGCACATCATGTACCATTCCAGGTAGGTTTAGACATGTAACAAAAAAAAAAAAAAAAAAAAAAACTACTTGTGCCGTCAAGATATTCCCCAAATGGTTGTATTTTCAGAACATCACAATGGCTTCGATTCCTCCAGAGAAGCGTTACGTCGTAACTGTTCCAGAGATCATTGCTGCAGGGTTAAATGGAACAGGAGGACCTTGCATAAACCAAAACTATTTTATAACTTTGGTACTTCAAGCGCTGGGCTTCAATTCGTATGTCGTCTCGGGCTACGTCCATGGCCCAGGAAATCTTCCCGATAACCATGTCATGTGTGCAGTTGAATTTTCACCGGAAGAGATTTACGTTATTGATGTCGGCGTAGCGTTGCCGTTTGCAGGTCCCATTCCAATGCATGATTTACCCCATACACAGGTCGGTGCCGGGTTCCGGTACAGGTACACCAAGGCTGATGATCGGGAAGGCGTTTACTATCGCGTTCAGTTGGACGGAGCCCTTTTCGGAGGAGATTTTGTAAGACATTTAGCGAATATTAGTTCTCCATGTATGCGCATATGCAACACAAGACAACAAAATTGTAACAAAACTTAACTTTGTGGTACAGGAAGACAAGACGACGGAATACACCCGTTACGAGTTTACCATGACCCCTCGCACAATC
The DNA here is from genome assembly GCA_019593645.1 of Akabosia matsudoensis. Taxonomy (NCBI): domain Eukaryota; kingdom Metazoa; phylum Arthropoda; class Collembola; order Entomobryomorpha; family Paronellidae; genus Akabosia; species Akabosia matsudoensis. The sequence goes on from VICI01004617.1 coordinate 1,794, forward strand.
GATTATTTCATGGAGCCTTTAGTAATTGTGTTTACAAACACGGACAAATCAATTTTTCTGCAGCATCCATTCATGTTTCGCTACTTCGAGGAAGACGACGACGGCAACATTTCAAACGTTCCAAATGTGAATGGAGATCGAAAATGGATTCTCATTCGGGGGGTCTCCGTTCTGATCGCAACAGACAAAACTAGAAATGTGACCCATTATTCTTCATACGACGAGGTGAAACCATTAATTTATAAATACTTTCCGCAGCTACCTAAAGAGAATGTGGAAAAGGCCGTGGAATATTTTAACAATACTGTTACAGCCAAAGGATATTTTAAGGCAAAATGATTTCTAAAATGGAATCACTTTATATTTTAAAAAAAGGAAAAAAAATGGGTGCAAAAGAAATTGACTTCGAGAAAAAAAGGATTTTTTTGAAATAAAATAAAATTTTCCACTTGTAAAATTCACTAGTGATTCAAACAAACTTGTTTTCTCATTGAAAGTAACAAAAAAAACCAAAGTTGGCCAAATCATGAAAGCAAAAAGTATTGGCTCCTACCAGGATCGAACTGATGACCTTGGCGTTATTAGCACCACGCTCTAACCGACTGAGCTAAGGAGCCGCTGTTGAATTGTAGGTGGACAACTTCAGACTTTGTTCAAAGCAAAGTTTTTACAGTGACGTATCAGTTTGCTTTTGTTGTGCATTCCATGCTTAATCTCATTCCATGGATAAGCACATGTCATATCATATCATACAAGCATATAATAGGTATGTATGTGTTGGAATGATTCATTGATAAGCCAAAGATAACGCATTGTGCATTATGTAAGTAGTATGCAAGTTGGAATGCGAAGAAAATATTCAAATTGTTCAGCAGTAGGTGAAGCTTGTCGTGTAGACAGGAATACCTTAAAAGCGTAAAAAGCGTAGTGGGCAGTCAGGGCAGGGCAGTGGCGTAAAAACTCTAGTTTACATTCGAGTTATGCTTCCTTATCCCCATTGCACTGGGTTTTTTATAATAGGTATGTACAATAGATATGTGCTGGAATGATTCATTGTTAAGCCAAAGATAACGCATTGTGCATTATGTAAGTAGTATGCAAGTTGGAATGCGAAGAAAATATTCAAATTGTTCAGCAGTAGGTGAAGCTTGTCGTGTCACTACATAATATTTTGTATTCAGTTTTTTTTCTTTTGTTTTTATTGAGTCAATATTTGAAAAATTGCAATATTGAAATGGCACCTATTAAAGCTAGTCACTCATTATCTTTTTATTTTCATGGATCTCACCTCACCACTAATCTAGCGATTGAAAAATAATACATTTTACTTACTTAATAAATTCACCGAAATACATTGTATAACATAATCTTGCTCTCATGATTTCAAAACAGAGGGGGTCAAATTTTGTGAAATTTTTTATACAGACAACAGACAGTCCAATTACCTTAAAGATACATAAAAAAGTCACTTACTTAAGTGTTTACTACGCACTTTTGTTATTTTCGGCAGGAGTTGTTAAAACCATGTTAAAACGTGAACATTTTAAACTAATAACGGATTAGAACGATTCACTGTGGTTTTTAATGCAAGACTAGCTTGTGTAATAATTATTACCGGTCCTCATATCCAATCCATGCTTGTTTCAGTTGGTTTTGGCTATCACTGAAATGGTCACAATAAAATATATCGGTGAGTAAAATGCATCGATATTGCTATGAAATTGTTAGTACTGCAAAAGGGAAGTTCTGTTTTGTTAAAGTTGTCGAAAAGACGACAGGTTGAAATTGAAGGCGTAGTCGAGGTTGAATTCGTATAGCCGAGAGGAAGTTGTCAAAAAAAGTTCCAGTTGACCGAAGACAAGAAATACCAATACCAATAATCTTTTGCTGAGCATTTGTTATACAATGAATAGAAAACTAGAAACCTATACTTAAAAGCATTATAAAGAAGAAAACGGAGAGATAGGTGAACCCATATAACTTTTTTGCACCACTCCTACCATCGCCATCACAGTCACGTGTCGAATCCACAAATCTGATTCGTCCATCCACCGGCTGAATCACTGGGTTTTTATGCTTTAGGTACTCGACCAGCATGTCAGAATCCAGAATTCCTGTGACAAGAACCAAATTTAAAGTGGCCGGCCTGCATTTTTTATTTATGCATAGACCAAATATTATTTTTGCTATGATGCATACCGGAAAGATGATGGTTGATGGCTTTGTCCCTCAATACGACAAAGCCATCGCCACCTGTTGCAATGTAAGTTGGAACGGCCACCTTGTAAACTTCGGTGAGGTTCAAAGGAACATACATCGGTTCACGACAATTTTTGCACAAAACTTTAAGACTCTTCACACGAGACCCATTCGGTTTGCTTATATCGTAGACAACTTTGATTCCTGAGACCTGCAGGAACTTCCCGGCCAGCCGGTATCCTTTCGGGTCATATCCGTCCACTGCAAACTCAAAAGCTTCGAGGAGGTGTTCTCCTTTAATCTCAATCAGGTCGATAGTATTTTGAAATGGAAGCACTTGGAGAACATCGTCCATTGATATGCTGCCATGCTTTGCTATCTCGTCAATCGAGCCGCGAATTCCTCCACTGTTCATTATAGCCATTGTCACGTCACTCCATTGTTTGTCGTCCGCAAATTTAAGATTCTATGGACCGCAAAATACAATGAATTGGTATACACATTTATAGTATCGTCAATTAAAACTTTACAAAAATCAACTCACAATGAAAACCATTGCGTCTGCAATGAAATTACCAAGATTGCATTCCCGCAAGCGGCACTCCTCAGATTTATCCATTAAGAAAGACCCTTGTCCTTCCTACTTCCTTTTTAGTAAGCTCAGTCACATTTTCGCCCCACTGTGTCACTCTACTCAACAACTCGTCATCCTGGGGCACACTGCCATCCAAAAGGATCGGATTACCGACGGCATGCACAACCTCCCCATCTTGATCAAATGTAAGATTCAAGTATCCCAGGTACTTGCCAAATGCATAGGCCTGCACACAAGGAACCTTTCTTTTCGACTTCTGTTCCACTATAAACGGATAATTTCCCAACGGTGTTTCTATGCTTGGTGGTTTCCCCGTGTACAAGAAAGTATTTGTATGCCCACCAACAACAGCATCAATCAATGGCACGCCTGCTGCAATTTCTTGGTCTACGTCGAACCCACCATGACCCAATGCAATCAATATTTTCACACCTTCCTCATTATAAAGCCGATTCGCTTCTGCGTTCACTGACTCAACAACATTCAAAAATTTCAGTTTTCCTGGATTGCTAATGCTTGGCGTGTCTTCGGTTGTGTATCCGATGATCCCTATTTTGGCTCCATTGTCAGCAGTGACGACATGCGACTTTGTAATTTTCCCGTTGGCCTGTCTCGCCAAAAAGTCTGGCTCGTCTGTCGCATCAATATTGGCGTCGACAATCGGAAACGTTGCCGCATCCACAAATGGTAATTAAACCCATAATGTTATCGTCAAACTCATGATTTCCCAACGCCAGTGCGGTATGATTCAGAATGTTGACCAGTTCCGAGATGATTCGCCATTTGTGAATGGTGTACCACACAGTGCCTTGGTAGTAGTCTCCGCCTGACAGGTACAACACGTTTTTATGGGTTGACCGGATTTCTTTAACCTGTTATGGTTTTAAAACGACCATTTTAGCTTGTTAATCGTGTGGCATATCATAATGTTACATCGATCTAATAAAGATGACAACGAATTGACATATTCAGCACTGATGCCGCCACCACGGCAGAATTGACGCAAAAATAAACGCAACGCAAACCGGTAAACTAGCTTCATTTCCCCCATCTCATTATCGTGGATCTTTACACTCAATTAGAAGCCTTTGAAAGTTGAAATGACACTTGTCACGATCTTTTTTGATTGGGTCTTTTACTAAAAAAAGTTATTATAGAAAAATGGGCGAAGCGTCATTCAAAACAAGTACTTACTATATGCATTCGACACAACAACTACACATTGTTGCCCACAAATTTTGGCATTTTATGGTAGTAAAAATACATCATTTTAGTGTAGGTCGCACATGTCGTTTCGCTGAATGAATGAATTTTCATTTCACTTTTTTTACCTTATGATGAAGTCTTGCAAACCCTCCAAAACACTCATTCTTTTCCTCCTCCTCCCTACTACAGGAACCTGAGTGTTTGTTCGTTTGTGCGAATCGGGAGTGCACGTCGTTTGTATGCAAAACTGTTATTTCCAAATGCTCATTTCCGAGAGCCGGTGAGAGCGGACAAATCAGGATAAAAATGACACTTAAACAAATGACATTGTTAGTCATCAGTCTGAACAAGTTTTTCCGCAAGTAGGGCATATTCATCTTGCGGAAATTCAAATATGCCATTATTGACGTCTTTACGAGCTAAATGCACAGAAGGAATGATGAACAAGAACGAAAATGTGTTGTGTTATTATAGTGGAAAGTAAACATCAAAATGTAAAACAAATCTTTGATTGGCTATGGATTATTAGCATTTCACTGACACATTAACACTTTTATCACGCTATTGATTGCAATGTTGACAAATGAGGATTGTTTATAGATGATGAGCGAGTTTCTCAGTAATTTGCAATCACATTTGAACGCAATATCATATAAATATCCCATCCGATGAAAAGAATGGCTAATTTTGCACGTTTTCTTTTCAAATGTACAACCGTCCTTATCATGAGTATCTGGAAATCCGGTAAACCCTTGTAAAATAAGCAAAAATAAATTTTTCACGTTACGTTATATACATACTTTTGCCAAGCACAGAGTTTTGGAAAACCAATACATTTCAATAACATGTATATTCCATTAAAAATTAAAATTCAAAAATATCTAAACATAGTAATATATCTTACCGATATATTCGCTTAAAATCAATGTTAGTTGGTATGATCAATTATTACTCGACATAAATAAAATATAAACTTTTTTTTACCAAGTAATTTAAAAATGATCTTCTCACGTGTTTATATGAAAAGGTGAAGGTTTAGCGTAATATTCTCTATCAAAGGCTTAAAGAGCACTGAATTTTCCATGTAAAAGTTTTCGTTTACTGCGTAATCAAATCAGTTTTAAACAGTATTTTGTAGATTCCGCCTGGATTCTGTCCTACTCATAGCTTGAGTGCCTACACGTTAACTAACATCAAATTCCAGTTTACCATTTGATAGCTGCCTGTCACCTCAACCAAAAACCACACGCATATCGCACTGTACGTATCTTTTAAAACGCAGAACTAGTAGCTCTTAATTAGCCACGAATCTAGGTCTAGGTGTTGGGAAAATGTATGCAGTCGGCAACTGCACTGCATTACGTGACGACTTCTCTCCTCACTGGATTGCTGTTAGCAGGATATATAAAAGCTATAATTATGTACAATGTAATAATAATAGTTCCAAGTATGACTTTAAATCAAAACATGTTGACTGTGCAAGAAACAACATATTTTATATTTCAGAGCTGTGTAGCCTTTTAATTTACAAAACATGAGTGCTTCTTTACCTTTACGGAAAAATTGTCTCGCATTTCACAATTTTTATTTTCTCGCTCGACGAATCCCTCGCTACTTGTCTGCTTACTTTAGACTGTATCAATGGAAAAATTCCTTAAAAACGTAATTAAAGCTCTAGTTTCCATTGTGTAAGCGTTTTTTTTCTCTCTCGTCTGTCTACCTACATTTTCTATGTATGCAAGTATGAAGTAACATACACCTTTTGTATAAATGTTTTTAATACTATTTACGTTCACTTTAACAGGATAAAAATGATAATTTGATGAAATTATAGCTTGTTGTACATAAAACCAAATTCTCTTTTTTTTTATATATTTCGACTATTGCCTCAACCTCACAGCTTGTTTTTTTTTCTATCCACCAACAAAGATTTTCACTAACCAGCAAGTCAGCAAATCCCACATTTTTCGTTGAATCCTCGCCTGCCAACCTCCTCTTCGGCTGCCACCTCTTTAGCTGAGTAACAAAGAGTAACTGACAAGACGTCTTTTCTTCTGTTAAACTATAGAGGAGCGATAGTCATCCGTCGTCAGCCCCTGAAATAAATATTACAATATTCTAGCTTTTCAAAGGTAAAAGCATTCTTGTAATCATAAATGTGTTTGAACATGAACGCATCACAATAAAAGCCAACAAAAAAGAGCTTAGGTGGTAGGGTGACTCTTATCAAAACGGAACACCAGGAATAATATAAAAATGTTCTACAATATACCCAATGACTGCATTCTTTTGTCAAGTTGCCGGTTTAGAGATTTTTATTTCGTCTCTTTTTTTATCTTGTCTTTAGAAAGAAGAGATATCCGTAAAACAGTTATGGCTTTGGTGCGTTCATGCAAAATAAAGAATAAAAAAAAGTGTACAATTAAAGAGCTATCGGGTTTGTCAAGATTTTCAAGTACGATAGGTGGAGAAATCAAGAATGACACTTTTGTTCAGGATACCATGCAAGTCTGTGGTTTTTTAGTTGTGTTAGTTTAACCAACTAGTTTTAAATATAGCGTTTGCTTGAATGAAACCAAACTGCGGGTTACGATCATGATGAGCAGATAAAGGTTAAAAAGTACTTTAGCGATCACATACCACCACCACCAACCAGGCCGATCGCATATCAAGCCAAAACTGAAATAGTTGTTTTGAAGAAACAAATAATTCTGATGGTTTTTGCCAATTGCCAATATTTATTATCCGCTTGAAATGTGGCATATGCCATTAAAAACATATATCAATTGCGAAAAAATCTCTCTTCACTTGAACAAGCGATTCGGGAATCTGCAAAAATCTAAAAAAACTGAGCGAAACAGAGATGAAAATGGACGGATCATGGCGATTGGCGATGTGCATAAATCTCCTGTCTTGTTTACCGTGTGCTTCATTTTCCACACAGGAAACACAAATATCAGCACGTGTGGATTACTGTGTCAGAAAAATGTATTCTGCAAAAAAAAAAACCATAATGCATATGCAAAATATCTCGTCTTTTGTAGCTCAACTCCATATGAAATGTTATTGCAAAAAGTTTTTATCATAAAATGTGTTTTACTTGGTAATAATTTCATAATTTCTTTCGTATATCGTACAACTTAATTTCTATTACTGATATCAGTATCGTGAACCTGTGAACCCGGAGGACATGCAGGGAGGGACATTTGAAAAACGTCTGCGCTAAGCCGGGCGGATCAAATTCCAAAAGTTTATTCATGCCAATAAAATAGTGCGAACAGTAAACATGCTACAGATTGTGAATAAATAGATGTAAAGAGAACACGTGATGACAAACTGATAGATGTTCGCTTTTAGCATTTTTTTTCAGTATAGTAGCTGGCTATGTAGGTATGCATTTTTTTGGAACGCGAACTGCGGAACGTCACGCTTTTTAGTAGTATTACATATTATACTTTGTTCATTAGCATTTTTGTTGTTTGCATGGACTGGGATAGTCATTGGGAGTTGGAGTAGCTAATTCACTGACAACGAATGCAACAAATACATCACCACCACTTTTACAACAGAGTGGATGTTCAAAAGGCCGATTTAATGTTTTTAATGTAATTCAACTTTTCCTCATCAACCTCATCACATAGTTTGGTCGCTTCTGGGCCAAATCATGTTACTCATCTGGAATGAAATCAAGCATTTTTGGTTGATGCGTTCAAAAGTACAACTTTAGGAAGTGAGTAACCCTAATAAAATTGGAAATGGCAACTCCTACAATGCTAACTGTTCTGCATAAATTCGCAATTCTAGGGATTTGCGTACAAAAAAAAAATGTTTTTGGTCATACGTGTGGTGAAAGATAAAAATCGCTAAAGAATGAGCTATAAAAATATACAAACATTTTGTGCAGTTTTTCGGTTGGGGTATGGAAGTTGTGGTCATCACATCAGTCATCGTTTCGTTGTTTGCGGTTTTCTGCAGACCCGGCCAGTATATAGCTATTAATTTAAAATGGTTACTGTTAAAGTGTGCATAACCTTGCATTACTTTAAGAAAAGATTATGATTACGCCGGCGTCAGTGGTGATGATAGATTATGGCACTTGACTGCTAAAAATATACAGATTTTGAGTGTAACCAGATGAGCCTCTTTGCAACTCGCTCTGAACTGTTCAAGTAATCGACTAATGAAAATAGTGACAGGGTGAGGTAAACTGCCATGAACTCCTGTTTCGCAAAATTATTATCATTACCCTGACAAAGCATTTCTTTGCTTGCCTGTCTAACAGTATAATGTAACCCATTCATTTCTTAAGAGAGAAAACCCTTGAGAGTTGGCTTTCATGCTACGGTTTTCTGTAAAGCGTCATGACTTGGCGCAAAAGTCACAGCTTAATTTTTTGTGAAACAAGTTTTCAATTGATGATCTCAGTAGCAATTATAAGTGACACTTATTCGTTGGTTTTGACAAGTTTTATTATGTGATCATGACATACATGAAAATATGACACGCTTTTTTATTACATACCAACAACACGGTCCAGATTATGCTGTCGTCTACTCAGAGGACCCTCGTAAATCCGTCAGCACCAATGGTTTTCAAGTTAAAGCTCTCCCCGAAATACTAAATTGATTTTAGCCAAGTTTTGTGTGCCTACAAACTCAAACACTAGAGATAAAATCCATCCAATCGTAATTGTATGTAATTTAAATTTATTTTGACATGATTTCAACGAAATTTGAGGACAATTTTGATAAAAGCGTCGATTTGTTGGTAACGTTTCAACCCCCTGCTGGTAAATTTAAATTTATTTATTCGTCTATGATTCTTAGATTTTATGACATTAAGGTGCCTTCACACAGAGGCGCAGCAAGCAGAAAACTGCTAGTTTTTAATGTAT
>VICI01004618.1:0-10685 GCA_019593645.1 Akabosia matsudoensis
CTTCCAGGGATCGTCTGGAATATGCTTCTCATCCTTTCCCCACTTGGTTCCCTCTCGAGGCTCTTAACCTTTTGTGTTTCCAAATGTCCATACTAAAAATCTCCTATGTCTCTGAGTTGCTCGAGCTGTTACGTGTTTTTTCTCCTTGGTAAACAACTTTTCATTCGCCAAACTGTCGTAGTCGTAAGTTATCCAGACTTTCCTCTAATGTTCTTTAAACCCAATGTACCTGGAGTCTAGCTTGTATCTTGTAGTTGTGACTTTAACGTTCTGGGGTGTGTTGTCGGGTAGTGGGTGCCATGGATCTCTATCTTGTGAAAGTTTGTATAACTTCCCTACTTCGAAAATATTCTCGGAACAAGGCGCTTCTTCAAGCGTTTCTAGAGAAGATTGCGTGTTTGTAGGCAAGCTCGCAAATTTTTTTTGCTTGAACCTCTCACTCAAAGAGACACCTGTCGATGTTCGAGGCAGCAGCTTCCTCAGCTATCTCGAAAGGGTGTTCAGAGGAGTTCCGATCACAATCGTAATCACAATCCTAATCACATTACGATGAGGATTCGTCGTATCAAGTATGTTTTTCTTCTTTTTTATGTTGTATGTTGAAAACGTTGACAAATGCTTAAATGACTTGAATTTATTGTATTTTGAATTGAGATTAAATTTGTGTACACGCACTTTTCAAATTATATAACGATAGTCAAACGTTAGCAAACGTGAAAATGGAATTCAAAAGAAATACATTTTAGAACTGAAGCAAAGAATAAATGTAATCAAACATTCGATCGAATATATTTGTAACATAGGATAGCATTACCGTAAAACTTTTAAAGAACGCCGGGGAATGTTAAACATAAAAATTTCAAAATGGAAGCTACTAGACACGAAATTGTCATTGGCAATATGTGATAAGAAATGAATTACGCTATAAAAATCTAAATTAAAACAAATTGAAACCAGTTACGAGTGACGAGTACTAATTTATATTTAATGAATGTCTCAAATAATTGCCGGGGGATGGAGAGGGAGATTTTAATTTTTGGCCAGGGGCGTTCTTTAGAAGTTTTACGGCATTTCTATACCTTACAATTAAACAAATTCATTAACTGAATCGTTCACAAGGTCACAGCCGCGTCGTGTCGAACTGGAATATATGAAAAGTACTATTCTGCCTTTGTAAAGGACAGGAATCTGGCTTTAAATTAAGGAAGAATGACAACGCTATTTTGGAGTACCCAGCAACCGGGTCCACTAAAAGCCCTCGTGTTCTGGCGAAGAGGCGATTCAAAGACAAAAATGCACAAGGAACCCACCCGTGGAGGTCGAGTAATCGCTTCCATGCCGTCAATTCATTCCGAACGTTTCTGCTGTGAATGTTTATCTTGTCTGGATAGGGAAATGAGGGAGAGGAATAGATAAACAGGACAGAAGAAATTCTTTGTATGCAAATTACACCTTGTTCATGTCATGCAGACGGTGAGGTTTTTACTATCTGCAATATTTGCATACGAAGCCTGGAATGAGAAGGATAGGCGCTCCTGTTTTCTCATCGTCTGATACCTCGCTTGAGTTTCAGTTCAGTCTCAGCACGGAAAACTCGCTCATTGTTTTCGTCGAACATCTCAACAACGAAACTGGATTTCTGAAGGATTACTCTTCAAGGTAAGAGTTAAATAATTTAACAAAAAAATGCATGTGTTAATAGTCGATAATTGTGTATAGTTTTAAAAGTGAGTGAAAATGAGGCCAGCACGAAGCATGCCGACGACGCAGCGTTCCAACGTAACCGGAAAACGCCACAAGTGTGATCGCTGCGGGAAGCAGTTTTCTTGCCCATCCCATTTACAAAGTCACACGAAGGAAAGGCCATTTACGTGTTCCACTTGTGGAAAGGGATTCACTCAAAACAGTCACAAAAAGGTGCACGAAAAGACGCACTCTGCCGTGAAAGAGCACGCCTGTCCTTTGTGTGGAAGGGAATTCCGACAACGAAGTAACTTGAACAATCACATGAAACGGATCCACTTGCTCGAGCGATCCCTCCAATGCCTCTTCTGTCCACAGAGATTCGTTTCCTCTGGTGATTTGTACCAGCACCTCAGAGTTCATATCGGTGAACGACCGGAGATTTGTAGCCTTTGTGGAGAAGAGTTCGGGACTAGTCAGCACTTGAAGACTCACCGGTGTCCTGAAAAGAATGACATTCCTCGACCCCGCCTCGAGTGTGTCTTCTGTCCGAAGACATTTGCGGATCGATGTGGGTTACATGGTCATTTTCGTTCTAATCTCCAGGAAAAGCCCCATTTTTGTGGTGCTTGTGGGGAAGAATTTGCCAGTAAACAGCATTTGAGGAGTCATCGTTGCGGCGAGCATAAATGATTCAATTCGAAAGGAGAAAGTTGATATGTTCATTTGTTATTTTGAAGGTATTCCTTTAGGTTAGCTTTTCATTCTAATTGCTTCACAAATTTAATTATCCGGTAGTGATGGCTTCATGTAACCTTTTTTTGTAAATAAAAACTGATCCATTCTTCCGACTAAAACCAGCCAGTTTAATTCATTTACATATTACCAGGGTTATCAAATTGCTGTCACAATCATATCATTTCCACTCATCTTGTTTCGCACTGGACATGACGTGACGATTACATTACCCCACTATTTTCTTAGTATGGTTAGCAATTCCACTTTCCGTCTTTAAAGTCGTTATTTAGCTGCCTGTTTTTTTGTCGGTGGCGGCGTAGTTTCATTTTAAAGTCGGTTGGCGAGAGTTTGCAGCTTTGAAGATGACACTAAATCAATGCCGCTGCCGTGCAACGTCCACGAGTACAGTTGTTTCGAATATCATCGCGTTCTTGTTCCCTCCAAACATCGCAACAACGGATCGCGTGCCGGTCTTTCAACCTTTCACTCCCTTAAAAGGAGATTGTGAAGACTTTACATTTATAATTCATTTGTTGTGTTCGACGTTGTTTGGTTAAGCCAATTCGGTCAAGCTCAATCCTCGCAGCTTACTGTCTGGACACTAACGAAGCTCTTTTTTAATGAAAACATGTGGCCAGCCATGATTGAATTTACAGCAACACATGACACAGTGAGAAGCTGTGTGAATTCTCAACAAGCTCTTGAGCACTTCCAGACGATCCAGTACTCTACACGTATTTGTTTTCTCGAGCCAGGTCGCATACCTGAGCGGTACAAGCCCCCCCTCTCGATGCAAACATCCATCCACCAGTTTCATTTCAAGTTTCTCCGAAGACGGTGGTGGTGTAAAATCGTTACCACCATAAAAAATGATTTGAAATGTGTAGGAAATTAGGTAAAATTGTAAAATAGCAAAAATTACTTCATGCAATTTAATAATCGGATACTTTTCATGGAACAGGGGATGGTAACGACCGACTTGAGTACTTCATTGTACTTCCAGGTGGAGGAGGTCGAACTCGTGCGGTACTAAATTAAATATTTATCAAACTTCAGAAACTTTATCAAAAGCTAACTTGTCTACACGATCAGTATTTCGGATAAAGTGCCACTTGTTTTCTCCGAAATGGCGGTTTAATGCTTTTTCTAGGATTTGGTTCGCCTGTACTCCTGGACTTGGCCCATTTCTTGTGATGAAAAGCTCGTGCGAGAGCTTTTCAATGTCTAGCTGTCCACGGTTTTCATGGATTCCCTTCATCGTAGACGCCATCGATTCCACCATGCTTTCATTCCTAACTCGATCGCATGCTGTTGCCAAAAGCTGAACGATGACCCTGAAATTTTCTGCGCCGTTCTCAGCATTGATAAGACTCTCGTGAAACTTATTTTATCCAATAAGAAGAAGGTTTAGGAATACAACGAGCGTTTTATTGTTTATTGACCCTACGTTTCGACCAATCACTTTGATCCTCTTTCAGGGGATCTTATTTTCTACCTGTATTTGTGTCCCCAAAGGCAGATCGTCAAAATTTCGAAAACGACTGTACTCCTTAACTGTAGTCTGAAACTTCTGGTATTGCTCTGTCAGGTTTTCAATTGTTATCTCTGGCTCAAGGAAACCCACAAGTTTTGCATAGTTGGAATAAGTGGTGAGTGCATTAATCGGTAGTACTTCGTCAGGCCGTTCCATTATACTGTCCACTGCAAATAGGGCGGTTATGCTCCTCGTAATACACTCGTTGCGGCGTTGTCTTAACTTATTTTCCGAAACTCTTCTAGCGAAGCGATCGGCCAAGTATCCATGTCACGACATAGCTTAGCAACTTCTGCAAGAGTTGACACGGTGAGCTTGTTAACTGGAACTAGAATAGGACATGCTTCAATTGGATCCACGTCGAGTTCCTGGTCCTGGTCATATGATGGAGGTACATTTGAGGTGTACTGGCCGGATGAAACCTCCTGAATGGCTCTCACGGTATTCCTTAATATATATTCGTCGTTCTCTTCGCAGTGGTGTAAGTCATACAATTTATTGACATCTATATTATCAGGATCCGTCACCTCCTCTAGAGCTTCGGCCATATATGCCAGATTTGTACGTGCAGTTTCAACTGCATCGTTGAGCATGCCAAGGTAATAGATCTATACGCTGTAAGATTAATGAGAGCCTGCTTTGTACAATGAATTTCGCATGAATCAGGTCATCTACAAGTTCATTTGAATCCTTATGTAGTTGGCTCCTGATAACGGGATAGTTGTTTTTAAAATTTTCAAGTCCTGTCGTATGCATATGTGGACCAACGGGTCGTGCTGAAAGTTTTTAGGGAAAACATCTTCACGCCCATATCCTTCGCCGTTTTAAGGATGGCCTCATACGACTTCCCAGCTTTGTACGAGTTATTTGCAGTGTTTACTTCACCCGTGACCTCCTCGATCCACGGATTTTGACGGAGACTGTCCTTATTCACAAGCTCAACCAAATGTCCACTGTCCCACTGATTTGAAAAAAATGGTCGTGAGTCAGGGTTCGGATTGATTAATGGGTCCAAATGGTTTTGATAATTAAGATTCAACATCCCTCCACCTGCAGCGGTACCGACATAAGTAGATTTCCAGTCCTGAAATCCGTATGCGTAGTCCAAAGAGGCCATAATGGACTTTGACATGCCTTTGCCAGTGTGGTCGTCAACTACATATGCGTGTAGAAATGGTGTCGCAAGCCGCTTACGATCCGATCCAAGGTACATATTACCTCCCACAATATTGAATTCCCTTCCATGACTACGATATTTGTAAAAGATGAACGTTGCGGGTGATGGTCTACCTGTCCCAGGTAATGGCTCAGCAGCTTGTCGTCTCCATTCCATCTCGGTGTTCCTCATATATTGGCTTCACCATATTTGCTGCGAATGCCTCACTGTGATTAAGCTCTCCGACTTCAGTTCCATTTGCCCACGCTTCCGCTACACGTTCAGGATAATAGTTATACAACTTTTTTATACAACTGTATGCAATCCTTGCGCAAGCCATGCCAGCTTTTTGGTTTCGACTGCTACATTTCTTATTGCTGCTTTCACTGACTCCATGAAGATGAACATCCCTTTTGTAGTGACCATCGATCAGTGTCTTCAGATTCCGAAATGGCCTGGTTAGATTCCCGTTTTTATCAACGGATGGCTGTGATGTATCATATTTAATAACACCTGGCTGCTTAGCATCGTTTCATACTTCCTTAGCACACCAATCACAAAGTAACCCGTCTGGGTTGTGTCGGTCTTTGTCTTCCTTGGATTTATAATGGAGATGGAGATGGGGATCGTTACGGAGAATCTCGTCAATATTCCTTGCTTTCTTGTGCGTAGGCTTTTCATCAGCGGGTTGCGTATAATCTCTTGTTCTCCATAACTCCCGAAGCTGAAGTTGCTCAACTATCGTTGCAATTCGGGCCATCGCCTCCGTTATACTTATCTGGGGACATCCTGGCTTGTTGAGTGCATCTTGGAGACCTTGCAACTGACAACTACAAGGCTCCTCACGACCTGCCCCTTTGTCAGAATTTTCGTCACCCCCAGTTTTCTTCTTGCTAGACTTGTCCTTGTCGGACCTTTCTCCGTCGGGCGGTTCTCCCTCGAATCTCTGCGAATCTTGAACATTGACTGGGGGTTTTCGGTGAGTTTTTTCCCGTTCAGCCCCTTCTGTGCTAGGTACCTGTCTGTCACTGTCACTGGGAAGTTAAGAATTCGATTGAATATTGTCATAGCTTTCCTGTGCCTTGTAGCTTTCTAAGTAATCGTTCATTCCATCTTCCGCTATACTCGCGCTTATGTCTTGATCATTTTCAAAGGATTCCATACTCTCTACTCCACCGAATCTGCGTTTGGTAGCCTTTAATATATAAATAATAATAAATCAAACTATTTTTTAAGTCGTCAAGTATTAGTTATGAATTACTTGAGCGGAAGAGTTAATGTCGTCCATCAAACCCCTAATTGGCATTCCATCAATGTCCATTGGCTCAGGTACTGCAAAAAGAAAGCGACATAATGCATTTAAAAAATTACACGCCAAGTAAAAATATTTTCAACTGATTTAATTGATACCATTCAGTGCATGTAAATTCGCATCGAAACAAGCCTGATCAAGAGCTGCCAGATTTTCATTTATATTGTTGATATCCGCTCGCAAATCTCCTATTCTTTTATTGTAGTTGTCAGTGAGTGCCTCCATTTGCTGCAGGAATGACTTGGCTTCATTCTCGGCTTCTTTCGTTTTCAGAGCGGCTTTTTCCTGATTAAATTTGTCGTCCTCTTTTTCTATCAACTCCTGCTTTCGTTGCAGCTCCTTATTTGCGTCATCTCTCTCCCAATCCAGTCTTTCCTTCCTCTTTGCTTCCTTTTTCCGTTCCTCTTCCCGTGCCTTTTCTTGCTCTTTCATGTTTTTTTCTTCCTGCTCAAGCTGCTCCCTTCACTCTTCTTCAACCATCTCAGCACCACGGTCCGCTTGCGAACGTTGAGTTCAACTCGGTTTCTAGGTTAAATATTTTACCTAAATTAGCCCTTGTCATTAAACGCAAAACATTACTTCCAAGTAGCTTACAAAAAAAGATTCCAGGCTGAGCCGCGGCATCCCTTTCGGAGTGAGCTTCAAAAGCCCTCCTTTTATTATGGCAGCTATCGAAGTGATGTTGCAGCTTCCTATTTTGAGCTATTTCACTCCCGCATTCCCCACATGTCGCTGGCATGTCGGAGGGTTTGACATGTCCACGAATGTTGGCACATTTTTATGAAAACTTGTGTTACTTTAAGTACTTAGTTAGAAACTCGTGTACAAACTTTTGAGAATTGTTATATTTCTTCAAGATTCCGAAATGGCGTGATGACAAATGGCATAGATTTGGCACTACACAATAGTACCGTCCAAGATATCATTTCGTCGTCGTCAAGTTTAAACTCATGAAACGTCTACCGGGAGCTGTTAATTAAACATGAGCATGACCGCTTTCGTGTTAGCATGCAAACTGGCAATGCGCATCCCATTTGCCATTTCCCTACTGATAGATGCCGTGTAATGATGCATGGCAATTTCTCTCTGTTTCTTATCAGAGATTGGAAAATATAATGTTTATTATAAAAGAGCCTTTGTATTTTTTCCTTTGTATTAGTCATGCACATTATGACTCGTCGCAATTATGTCTTGGAACGACTCACCGGAAAATGTATGTATATGCCATCCAACATGTTTGTAACATGAGATGCTCACCATGGAAGATGACATGATTTGCAATGATGAAATACTAGGCTTTTTGAAGTATCTTTCCTAGACTAACTGAGTAGACGTGTTTATGTATTAAGATATGGCTTTTAGGAAGATGACATGATTTGAAATGATGAAATACTAGGTGTTTATGTAATAAGATATGGCTTTTGTCATCTTTGATAATCTCCGCAGAGGTGTTCAGGCGTCCGGATGCCTGGATGGCATGGCATCAGAACCGACTGATAGTGCTTCGAAAGTGATAAGGTATTATTCATTAATGCTTGTGAATTTGAATGATACTGCAAAAGTAGACGTGGGCCTTGGCAACGTCCATTCAGCTTTAGTGTTGTTTACGTTCATGCTGGGAAAGTTGGGCGAGTGTAAGTTTACAAAAAAACTACATGATTTATTCAAAGCATACATACTTACATATTTAACATACATTTTTTATAGTGCGTCAATGCATTAGCAATGAAGAGCTGCATTCCTTGATTCATCGTGAAGGTGAAAGAATACTTGACATCATAAAAAAGTTGGAAGTCGTGTCGCCCAGGCATGAAACCTGTGAAATCTGGTGTTGTTTTGCGTAAGCAGCCCGCCCAGTTCGCGAAGGATGCTATGAAGAAATTGGGTAAGTATTATAAATACCTTATAACCAGGTCCCCATGGCCTTACATCTTGGGTTAATATTGGTCTCCGTTTATAGTACAAACCCTTCGCATCAAACCATTAGTGAAGCTACCGTTGAAGCAGCAGTTCCGTCGCCGGATGCTGGTGCTGGTTCAGAGCAGAGTCGCGTTGGAAAGTTTAAGGCAGAATTTCAACTGTCACTGAAAACGGCCAGTGATTGCAACGAATTGCCATCATTCGACTCCATTAAAGGCTATGAAGCGATCAATACGCTTCTTCGTGAGGAGTTTCTATGGCCCTTATGTGAAAATGAGGAAAGGGCGTTTCATAACATCATGTTCTTTGGGGTAAATTTTTCACGATTTTTTTTCAAAAACTTGAGTAAAGTAATTCAGTTCAGCGTGAAGGTACATTCTCACGACCGAAATGTTGATTTTCAGGCGGCTGGTTGTGGAAAGAGTAAAATCTCTGAAGCAATCATGCATGAATTGAAATTTAACTACATTCGAATTGGAGGGGCGGATATCTCGGATAAATGGATAGGGAACACCGCAAAGCGCATACGTGCGTTGTTTTCAGTTGCTCGTAAGAATGCACCCCGCTCAATAATTTTGGGTAAGACTATTTTGCCGTTTTGTAACACATGGTTTCTGAAACACAATAATACCCAATATGAATATTTGTTTCCATAAACTAGGTGCAATTGAAGGCCTCTTTCCTGAGAGGGGAAACACAGACAACGACTATATGAAGGAAAACGTGACTAACTTTATCACCGAGTTCAACATGGTCCAGATGCATCATATCAACAACCCCGCCCGACCTGTTGTGATATTGGTAGCGACCAACTTTCCTAGAGGCTTAGATGAGGCGATAATGTAATAATTTTTATTTACTTCTCATTATTATCAATCATAGAAAGTATTTCTGAAAATAATTGTGTATACAGGAGTCGCATTGAGATTCACGTTCACGTTCCAGTACCCAATGAGGATGAACGCAAGATACTTCTCAAAGAAATGCTCGGGAATAACATCTGTGATGTTTTGAACGAAATAAATTGGAAAATATTGTTGCTTGAGACTACAGGCAACACTCCAGGGGATATAGACCAGCTGAAAAGAAAACTTGTTTTTATTCCTAGCAACAAATTTCCAAAGTCTACGCATTTCAAAAGCGTTCTTTCAGATGGACGAACATTTTGGATACCTTGTGTGCCATCTGATCCTTCAGGACTGGAGAGGAGTCCGTTCGGAATTCCCAGGGATGAGAGGCTCTTGCCCAAATTAACCGCGGTATGACTTCTCACTTCATCCCCATATATAATTTAATTGCATGATATTTTTAGTTGAGGTCTTATGAATTTTTATTGTTACAGACTGAAATCATATTTGCAGCAAAAAATCGTGAGCGTCTGTTAGACGCAAACGACCCAAACGGAGCAGTCAAATCTTGCGAAGAGTTTGCCAAGATTCATTCGGTGAAGCCCGTGTCTTGCGCCACAGTTTCAGAGGAAACTGATGTGATGAGGATCTGTGGAATAAAGCGGTAGAAGCGGCTGAAAATACCGACGATCTGGATCACGATATGGATGCATCGTTTGCCATGTCGAAAGACTTGACACGTGTCATTTGTGTGGATGGCAGATGGAGAAAGGTGAATAATATTCAGTCGCCGACCAGCGTAGTTGCTACAGTTCCGAAACCCAAGAATAAGAAACTTAAAGTCTTTAAACTAAAATTACTTAAAATGATGAAAATTGTTGCAAACATCATGAATTAACTATTAAAATAACATAAAACGACTCATAAGCTTAATTCTGGCTAGAAAATTTTATTGATACAACTGGCATTTAAATTATTCCTGAACGCTAAATCTAACGGGAGCACATTGCCCACTTGAACTATGAACGTTGAAGGTTCCTGGATATTCAGGTATTGTTATTTCTTTTGGTGAATTCTCCGTATCTCGGAGGGAAAAAAACGATACTGGCGGTGCATCTTGCGTCGATGGCTGCAATGCGTAAATTCAGATCAATACTAATTTATTTGACTTCATTTTTAAAAATATCCATAAATAATGTAACTTACGGATAGCTGAAAGGAAATGTCCAATCAAACATTCGCTGGGATGACCGGCTTTTGTGGTAGCCGGACAAAAAAATACTCTGCTTAATAAACGGTGTCACATCCACTTTGATTGCTTGCATTGGTAGAAAAACTTCAGCTCCATCATAGTATGGAGCCCTGCGTATTGAAACAGTTAGAATAATCATTATTTTCTCTTGTGTTTTTTCTGAACCCGTTTGCTCAAGCTGTTATTATCAGCGAGCATCTGAAGTTCCTCATCATCTGTGGGTTTTCGCCCATAAAAGCCGA
>VICI01004619.1:0-10683 GCA_019593645.1 Akabosia matsudoensis
AAACAGAAAGGGGAGTCTCAGTGCATTTGTTAGGAGCGAAGGCAAGACTGGCGCCAACTAAAGGAGCAACAATTCCGAGGCTGGAGCTCATGGCGTGTCTAATCGGGACGGTACTTGCCTCCAACGTTAAGAAGGCTTTGCGGATGAATAATGTTCGTGATTTTTACAAGTCAGATTCCAGTGTCGCCTTGGCCAGGATTCACAGAAACAATCAGTGGGGAAAATTTGTTGGCAATCGTGTGAAAAGGATTTTAGAGTTGACAAAGAAAGAAAATTGGACTCACGTTCCAGGGAATTTAAACCCTGCAGATTTGCCGTCTCCTGGATGTACTCCAAAACAGTTGTTGGAATCGCGATGGTGGGAGGGGCCTGGATGGTTATATGAAAGCGAGTCGAATTGGCCGGTCGGATGCGTAACGATTGACGAAGCCGAAGTATCTCGTGAGGTGAAAGTTACAGAGACGATAGTCAACTTGGGACTTGAAATAACTGATGGCGTGAGATATGAAAGATCATATCAGAGCATGATTAGAGTAACTGGATGGGTGCATCGGGTAGTTTTTAATTGGACAAGGAAGACCTGCAGTGAACGGCGGACGGGAGAGCTCACTCCAGATGAATTGCAAGAGGCTGAAGTTTGTTTACTCTTGGAGCTACAACAGAGCCTACCCAAAGATGTCATGCTGGGCAAGAAGAATAAGTATCCGCTGGTGAAAGATAAGCGCGGATTGATACGTGTAAGAACGTCCCTCGTTTATCGGGACGATATGGAGACCTTCAAATATCCTATATTGTTGCCCGGGAAACATCCGTTAGTTCGACGTATGATAATGGACCAACATAGAGAAAATTGTCATGGGGGTCTGGGTTTCATGCTTGCCCATCTGCGTAACAAGTATTGGATTTTAAAATCCCGCCAGAACGTGAAGTCGGTGATAAGGAGATGTTTTCGATGCCAAAGACTGGGAGCCAAGGCCACAGTGACGCCAACAGCACCGTTGCCGCTGAACAGAGTGCGGGATGCTGAGCCGTATGAAGTGATCGGAGTAGACTTGGCTGGCCCATTTTTATTGAAGTACGGGAAGAAAACGTGGATGGTTATATTTACGTGTGCGTTGTACCGAGCGATACATCTGGAATTGGTGGACTCGTTGTCAACTGTTGCATTTTTAAATGCGTTTGCCCGGTTCATCAAGAAGTATCGACGTCCGTCTGTCGTATATTCCGATAACGGGACGAATTTTCGCGGAGCAGTGAATCTGTTTAAGACAATCGATTGGAAGGCGGTCGAGGAATGGGGAAAAGTGAATCCAATCGAGTGGAGATTCAACCCAAGTACCGCGTCTTGGTGGGGCGGCTTCTGGGAGCGGATGATACGTTCGGTGAAGGATTTGTTGAAGCGAAGTATTGGACGGGGCACAGTGAACAAGAAAGAGTTGGAAGTTTTGATTGGTACAGTGGAGGAAACAATTAACAGAAGGCCATTGACGTACGTGAGCGAGAATTATGACGATTTGGAGCCGTTGACGCCGTCGATGTTTATAAATCCCTTCGGAGGAATTGAGTTTCCGGAGTGGGAGAGTTCGCTGAGTGACAAGTTGCGTTTTCGGTACGAGTACGTGCAGACGTTGAAGAGGCAGTTGAAGGAACGTTGGAGAAATGAGTATCTTGCCCTATTAGTGGGAAGAAAGCTCAAGCCGACGAGAAGTTTACGTGAAGGGGAAATGGTCGTTGTGAGTACGGAGAATAAGAAACGTGTCGAGTGGCCGTTGGCCAGAATTTTGAAGTTGATAACTGGTGCGGATGGAATAGCCCGAGTTGCCGTGTTATAGACAGAAGGAGGCGTCATGGAAAGACCCATACAACGACTTCATGCGTTGGAAGTAGAGTGGGCAGACGCGGACGAAGAGAAACGGAAGAGTTGTACGGTTGAAAGAAAGACGAAGTTGGGAGAAATAGTAAAGTTGCCGTTGGAGTTCTTGTAGCCGAATGGGACTCGACCTTCTGTCGGGTTATGTGTGGTTTTTTCTTTATTCCCTTTTTTCAAAGTTTTTTCCCACACATCTACTAATTACGTTTAATGGATACAGACATTACCATGTCTGTATGGTGGGAGTGTTGAAAATGCCGTGGATTTATCCACCGCCGTTTGCCAAAGAGCCGTTGATATTGCCGTGGTATGACCACCGCCGTTGTATTTGAATATAAGTCGTTTGCCAACGGGCCGTTGTAATTGCCGTGGTATGACCACCGCCGTTGTATTTGAATATAAGTCGTTTGCCAACGGGCCGTTGTAACTGCCGTGGTATGACCATCGCAGATGTATTGGAATAGTAGTCGTTTGCCAACGGGCCGTTGTAATTGCCGTGGTATGACCACCGCAATTGTATTAAGATGATTTGACTTTTGTAAAGCCTAGGTGTAAAGTCGCTACGTCGTTGAGTATGAGAAATGAGAAAAATACAGCAAGTAAAGAGACTGCGTGTAAAAGACGGGTTGAGTGCGTGGAAAATGATTCATTCGTGAGGAGAGAGTCGGACGAGAGGAATCAAGAAAGAAAGAGACGTGGAGGGATTGTGATTATTAGTGTTTTTGATTACAAATCGATTGGAATTTAACGGAAAATAAATCAGAGGAGTTTTCGTTTACCCAACTATATTCTTATTATTTTGTGTTTGTTGTGATTATTTTGACATACTAATTTGTACCGTGTTGATTAGTAAATTCCAGGGTTGCGCTCAAACTATTTTCATCATAAATCCACTGTTTTAATCTGAGCTACTCGTGGTTAACGGCTAGTTTCAGAACAGCACGCTTTCTCTACGAAGAGTTCCCCTTTTCCAATACTTTTTTCGGCTATGATTCAGTACAATTCCGAGTAACAGATAGCAGTTGTTGGAAATGTGAAGAATGCAAATTTAGAAAAGTATAATGACGGACAGTGTGGAGTTGAGCGGACGTGGATTCTTTTCACGTGGATATTTTTAGCAACTGAAAGAGGGAATAAAAAGAAGCGTAATATTAAACCTGAACATGACAAAGACATGGCGATTCAAGCTAATGCTTCGAATATGTATATACTCCTTATCTGTCTATAGAAGCCTGCCATTGTGTATATTTCATAGAAGAAAATGAGGAAAATGCTAGAACGGACAAAAGGGGAATAACAAGGAGTAGCTTCTCTCAACTTACTTTTCTAAATCTACTATGTAACAATGGCTGTCGTTGTCAGACTCTGATAACAGCTTACACATCATATTCCCGAAAAATCTTTGTGAAATCATGAACCGTACGTTTTAGTGATATGCACCTTATCTTAAAGTTTGACTGGGTATTGTTCAAAATATGAAAGAAGCTCCACGACTACGACCTCACATTTTTCCCGATTTGCAAATTTATTTCCCCCAGTTGGCCAAGCTAATGTCCATTGGTCACTCATTTTCAAAAGTTCGATAAAGTTTGATGAGTGTCCTTCGAATCGAAGCAGAAGAAAAGTAAATGCTTTGTTTGCGAAAAAAATGTTCGTCAGGAAATCCATGTACAGTACATCATTTTAATGTTCACAAAAGTTTTCAAGACAGAATTTTGTGGTATTTTGTAAGTAGAAATTCTACTCAAAGATGCTTTTATGTAAACAAAGTATGTACAGAGGATAAAGTTTCGGGGAAAATGTCTAAGAACCAATATCCATAAATCATATTTACCGTCCTCATTTTCCAGTTTTTTTGTGTGCATAGTGCATCCAGCTAAAATTCCATATTCTTTTCGCTCCTCTGTCAAAAGAACGGGAGAAAGTCTTCGCACAAGTTTATACGGACGTTCGCAAATGTTTTTAAGAATGGAATTTTAGGATTTTCCTGAGTTCTTTTGTTGTTATTGCAATATTTGCACTGTTAAAAGCAATAGCCGTTACTAGTTTGTTCAATGTAGCACCACATCCTGTTCAGGATATTTTAGAAACAGGCTTTTCATTCAGTATTCGAGATACAGAGAATTCCTCGATTCAGCGATGTTTGCGTACCGAAAAGAAATGTCGGAGAAAACCATATAAATCGTGAAGATAAGCCCTCCGAGATGACGATCGTCAAAATGAAATCTATGGGGAGAATAAGTAAACCATGCAGTCAAGTTGCCTATGGAACATGGAACAGAAAATGTTCGGGGTTCATACATATTTTTCTTTTAGTTAGGGTTTCAGAGGAGCAATATTGTCACCCAACAGTATTCTGTTGATAAACAGTATTCTGTTGATAAACAGTAATTCGTAAAAATTCAAGCGAATAATGTTTTCTAGTTTTGGACGTAGGCATATGAATTATTTCATTATAATATTATTGTAGTGATGGATTGTATACGGGACAGTGCTGATTTTGATAGTACTTTCGCAGCGAGTGACTCAATTTTGAGGACACATGACATGACTTAGTTCGCTCTCTAATAGCACCCTTTTTCGTCAAAAAACTTGACTAGATCGGAGAATGAAAGGTTCAAACCCGGTAAAGGAATACAGAAATGACACGATGTTTGGGTACCAGTTTCCTTAACGATGTTTCTGTGTATGCACCGATAAAATTCAAAAGGCGTTAATATATGAGCTCTGTACCTATGGTGATGACAACACAAAAGGAGTTTGAGGGAAAATCATCTTGAACCTGTACATATCCTTTTTACCGTACGTATGCTTCAGTGAAGGCACAAAGAAGGAAACCAAGGGAAAGATTTTAAGGAGCGTGGAGGAAAAAAGGAAACGAAATCAGGAATAATCTCGTTTCGTTCAGCCATGCCAAATGACGTGTTTGAGTGAGTCGGTATTATTTACTATAATGTAGAAGGCGGGCATTTGATTTTTTCGTTTGACTGAGATAATTTTCTAAGAAAGAGAAAAAACCTTCGTTTTCCTGCTTTTATGTCTTTTCTTCCTTTCTCGCATGTAGAGTCTAAAAAGTAAGGATAAGCCAAGCTCTTTCTAACACTGCGAGAAAACGGAACGTGAAAGGAGGGTGATGTGATAAAAAAAGATGGAAGTGCAAGATTGAAGATAGTGCAAAAAATGAAGTCAAAGTCAAACCCAAGATTTTCCATACATGTATGCAATTCTTTACTGGATTTTAGCAGATGGTTTGGAATGTGAGCAATATGTGAATGTGTCTTGAGAAAAGGTTTCAGGATAAATCAGTGAAACAAAGAAATTCTCAAGAAAAGATAGATTCGTAAAAAGGGACGATGTGAGGAAGACAAACAAAGTACTTTCTCTTTTTACGCTGCTACGTCTTATCTACATCGACCTTTGCTGAAAAATTTTTGTTTTGGTTTTAGTTAAGGACAGATAGCCTATTTTAATTAGTACAAGATAAAAATAATTTTACATGCCAAGAAGTTTTGTAAGGTTACATACAAGGGGCGGCTGTATCGTGCCTACCTCTACTTAAATGCGACAGGCTAATTAATTGTGCTTATTATGAAATGAGTAACTTAAAATGCCATTGAAATCCATTATATGAATACTTGTTTAGAATTCGTCTCATAGGGAAAATTTTGATCATTATTGTATCGCATCCTTTCATGTTGCGTACGTTAAATATAACTCTGTGGGTTATGGCTTGGTTCTGGGATAAGGCTTTCGTCCCAATTTTTTCATACAGCATCTAAGCCCTTTCTCTTTCAGTAAAAGATTTTACAGAGCGCAGCGTTTATGTCTCGAAAAAAAGGTTTTCACGTTTCGGACCACCGGAACGAAGATTTTTCGATGGTTGTAAGAGTCTCTTTATGACTAGCTCAGAATACTAGTTAATTTCCAAGTGTTCTATTGTTGAAGGACATGTTATATTACTTACTCTGTCTAAAGCTTCAAGTGGAAACTCAAGATAAATTTTTACTTGTCTTTCAAGAGAAAAAAAACGGGGGCGAAACAAAAACAAGAAAATGAAAGTGGAGAAAGTAGAGACACACATCTATCCATTGCCACATTTCACTACCACAGTATTAGGATATTCACATTTTCTCTAAAGTGAGCGCAAAAAAAGTAGTTTTACTGCTTGTGTTTCCTTTTTTAAAGAGAATATTTTCTCAGAAGATTTTGATATTTGAGTATGTATGTAGGTATGTTTCCTTCAACTTGAGTGAGCCTAAACAAGGAGTTGTGCACGCATCATATGCTTAGTGTAATAAACCACCTTTTTTTATTCAGAGTTAAAGAAATCCCTTCTTTTTTCTAACTTTTTTTGGTCGTTTTAGTCAACATCTTTTCTCTCTGTGTCTCCTGTCTGATAAGACTTTTTTCGTCTTGTGTGTACCAGGCCCCCCTTGGGAGTTCCGTCTTGCTTTTTACAAAATTGCACTTTTACCACCGCCACCCCGCAAGCAACTTGTTCTGGTAGAGGAAAAATATCGACATACGACAAAGGCAAGAGGAACATCAAGCTAAACGAACCAACCATGCAGGAATAGTAGCAGCATTCAACCAAACCACACAATACTTCTTATCAACTGTACCGTAAGAAAATACGCAACTTAAGAATTTAGTATTTCTTCGCTTTCTTCAATCACCATCAGTTCTACTCATCCCCAAATAATATCGGGACTTTGCTATTTGCGCAGTAAAAAATAGGTGGATAGCCTGCTTGGGGATTGATAAGTCTCCAAACGTGCTCAAATGATAAACAACTAGATAGCATCGATAAAAAGTAATCCAACTTGGATAGGTACAAAAAATGTTGTAACTTAACTTGGACATAATTTCTCAAACGTTTCAACACAAAAATAGATTTCCAAGAGAAAGATGACACTCATCCTCTCTTCTGATATAGCGTGTCCTTTCTCCACAACCGTGAATCGAAGTGAGGTAATATTTCGTTGCGTCACGATATATATTACAATCTTTGAGCACTCTTCATCAGGTAAAACCTGCTGTTTAACCGAAAATTTAGAAAGTCTTAAGTCATATCTATTTATTTCATTTAATTGATATTGTCTCGATTTTTGATCCAAGAAGAATGTAGACTAAAGAAACATAGTATATGTCGTTATCGAAATTTGCTATTGTAGCGATTGCATACATTATAAATGTGTATAAGTTGCAATTGAAATATTCTGGGCTTGGTTTGGATATTTTAGCGAGTGAACATCGCGAACTTTGGTAATTACTTTCCAATGTGTTGATTCTTCGAAACCTTACTATCTGAAGATGGTGGCTACGTTAAGAAGCTGGAACGCTAGACAATCCAATAAGAACATCTATTACACGACAACGACAACGGTATAGATTCCCATAGTATTCCCGGCAATTACGGTCCACTACATGAATAAAAGCTATACTAACTAATAGAATAGCTAGTATGTCATGTGCTTGAGCATTAACGTTGAAATACTCAGGTGCATAGTATGCACTATGCAGCTAGGTCATATCCTTATTTTCACCCCATTATCATTTTCAATCTTCAAAGATAGGCAGAACGTACTCAATGACCTTGTATAAAATGCATGAAATTCACAGATGCAGAACTCAAACATAGGTATTTACTTTCGCAATAATATGAATGAGTCTGACATATGCAAATCTGACACAGAACAAAGGTTATAGACTTGGAAAACTACGTAGTATTTATTTTACGATGTCTCTTATTATTATAATAAAAGTAAATGAGGGCAGAGTCCGGCTAGAAATGATGAACACGAATTTAATAATTACTTTTTAATGTGAAATTAGTATGACCCAGGTCGTTACATAGTTGAACAAACCTTCAAAAGCGATAATTTAACGAAATAATGCATTGCAAAGATTCTTTTCAGCAAAACTTTTAGTGTCCTTACATCCTACGCTTCTTCCACTTATTTTGATCTTTGTTTCTTTTCCTTTCCAACTTCTTCAGATTAACGCATCTCCCGTGTGCTACAACTGTTACTGTTACAACTGGTTCATTTCAACTAATGCTAGTAACTGGTAGGCTTGAGTTTCTTTACAAAAAGTTAAACATTTTCTCTATCTCTCTCTCTCTCTCTCTCTCTCTCTCTGTATATATACATCATTTTCCCATTTATTAGCCCTGCACACACAACAAGAGAAAAAGGAAGCTACGAGGGAATTAAAGCGAGAAGAAGAGTGCTTTTCTCTTGGGTTAACTACTAAACGAGTAAGTAAATGAGTGCAAACCAGGAATGGAGAGTTGATATATAATTGGCATTGGTAGAGAAAAAGGAAAAGCAGCAAGAAGGAGAGAAGAGATAAGCAAAATAGCTTTCTTTTCTTACAACTCTACAAAAATGGAAAGAAGACAGAGATTTTGTAAAAGAAAGAGAGAGAGAGAGTCTTGTTCATTATTGTCTATCTTTTTTTACTCTCCGGCCCATACTTTTCTCTTATTTAATACGTTGGTTGTAATATTTTTCGAGAAGAAAGAAGCCTCGAGAACATAAAAGGAAGTGGGTTTTTGCTTATACTTTGCTCTTTTTAGAGAAAGTATCTGTACATCTGCATCCTCGCTTTGTACTGCTCAAGTTTCTTCTAAGCTTCAAAAAGAGAATAGAAAGGATGGTATTGTTATTAATACTATCATAATATTATGTATTAGGTCAGTCCATTCTTTTCACTCTTGCTTTCTTCAAGCACTATGTCGTCGTTGAAAAGGGGTTGGAATATTACGATACAGTGGAGCTCACTTTTAAGGTCGCACCGTCCATTTCCAAAACCATCAGGCCTGCGATAGGGGGATATAGGAGTTTTATTGAGGTTGAAACAATATGCTTTCCCCCGTTTTGTTGCTGTAGTGAATATTATCAAAATGAATGGTACGTGGTTACTGGCATCTTTCTCGACAATGTACGCTACAGATAACGTTTCTTGAACCAATGTGTGTATGGAAACAACGAGGAAGTCTTGAACACTTTTATTTGCCAAAATACACACAGCTTGCCAACATTTTTAACAAATTAGCTCAATAACGTCCCTTCTGGATAATGAGTAAAAATGCGGAAACACTAAATGTTGAATAGAGGAAATATCTTGGTTTTACTTTTGATGCCTGTCTTACATTAGTGTTAAGGTGATAGCATCTGTGTGCATAAATCTTCAAACTAGGAGTTTAAGCATGGATTTATGTATACATGTTTATATGTACATCCTTATCCATAGCATTTCAGTACTTAAGACTCAATTCTGTTGGTTTTGCCATTTTTTTGCACAAAATTCGTCAAAATAGAGTACATTCTCTTGATTTCCTATGTATATCGAAACATGCCCTGAGTGTAAGTGCCATTAAAGTGTTTATTCTAAGGAGTACTACCTCTAAACCAAAAGTAAGTTATCTTTAAGAATTTTGGTGTAAACAGATGATAATTAATTAGCAATGTCAGAGATTCAAGTTAAACTAAATATCAGCTAGACCACTTGTTCATGGCATAACTTGGCATAACAGTTTGTTTATGCAAACACGTCAGAAGGTCAGTCACCAAGAACAAGATAAAGGTAAAGAAAGTTGTTTCTTTCGTAATAATAAAGGACATAATGCATGTATCTTAATATAAGAAGCGTTTAGTCGCTTCCGAACCGAACGCTTGACATTGTGTCACTCCATGCAGGCGGGCACAGTTAGTTTGATTAAAATTACATGCTTCGATTTACCAACGGCAGCTCGTATTATACAACGTGAGTGGCATCACCGGTATATATAGTCCAGCGGAGGTAAAACAGGAAAATGACCACTCAAGTACACAGAACAGTTAAAAACCATAGTAGTTTTTGTTTCCTGTCAACAATGGCTTATTTTTAAGTATTGTGGGTTTCTTTGGATTCTTATCTCTTACAAGCATTCCAGTATAGGTATGTATCTATGTTTGGAACGCTTTGAAAAATATCAATTCTTTCGTTTCGCTGGTTTTGTATCTACTTTCGAAAAACAAGTTTTGATTCTATTACCACACGAGTTCTCATGAAAATGGAGAATTCCTTTTGTACTTGATTCAACAGTGCAAGTATGCGGACAATGAGGTGGAACAAGGCTAATACTGCTCTTGTTTTTATATTATTATTACCATTTCAGGACTCAGCAAAACCTACGTCTCTCTTTCAGTGAAAATGTTACTTGCAAGCAAGCGATAAGAGCTAAGAAGATAAGTAGCTGGAAGCTAGCCTCTGTCAAAGCAGGCTTAACAGTATACATGTTCTATTTTCTGTCTGACCATGTTTTCTCCGTCGATTCAGCATTCTATAATGGCCCATCAACGAAGAAAGTACGCCTCACATTTTTCTTGTTATCATTCGTTTCCCTTCTCTCATCTTTCCACTTAACTCTTTCCATCTTTTCATAAACTTTCTTTTATCTGAACAAGTTTGGCAGAAAAGGGGTCGGTTACCGTTTCGTCTTTAATTTTCTTAACTTTCTGACAATATTGCTACTCTGAAGTCCCACCTTTTTTCGTATTGTGTAAATTTCCATTCTTTTATGTGTATAACATCGTTGAGAGTATGTATAGGACAAGGAATATACATTTAAAACAATTTTTTTTTTCGAAGATACACTATACAGACTGTGCATACCTTTACCGATGTCACATAGTAGGAAAATGAAAATTTATTATCAATCGCACCTTTAAGCTACTCAATCGTAGCAAATTTTTTATAATATTATTTTATTAGCAAATATTTAGCAAATTTCAAGGACTGTTTAGGCTCAGTCTATTACGCTAAAA
>VICI01004620.1:0-10682 GCA_019593645.1 Akabosia matsudoensis
CACAGACAGACAGACAGACAGACAGACGGACAGACGGACAGACAAACTGATCGATATCATTACTTGCTGAGAAAGCTCAGCTTCGTAATAATCAACTGTAAAAATCAACCCTTGGGCTGAATAGCCAACCTGTACGTGACAAAGAGTAGTTGCCTGCATTTGAGTTATGGCAGCATTTATTTTCGGACATGTGTGTGTGAAATCTGCCAGTAAACAGGTAGCGGAATGGGATTGTTCCAATTTACAGCCTGCATTTACTTTCTTTATATCCCAAACTAATATACCATCTTCCCCCTCGCAGGAGCCTTCGCTAAAATGACAGCTTTCTGTAAGCTTTTTCATGCAAATAATTGTTTGGTTTGCATTAGAGATAGTTACCTGAGTTGTTTCGTAAATAAAATCTATCGTATCTTCTACCTGAGTCCCTGTCCATATGAATTCAAAATCTCTTGATCTATTGGTAAAAAACAAGCCCTCATGAATATTAATTAATGGTACGCCTAACGGGCTTGTATGGGTTTGTACCATCATTACAATAGATTTACAAACAAAGACGAAGTACAATAGATTTGATCAAAATAAACTAGTTGAGGTTTTCTTGGGTGTTGAATGAAAATGGTTTGCATGTGCGTCATCGGCGGCCTTTTCAGGGGCAACTTTTCGAAATTGTCTAACATAGGGAATGAAACTTTGGGATTAGTTAAGGCTGGTTTCCATATTTCTTTTGGGTCATTTATAATAAAGATTTTCATTGGCAAATACTGGCTACAGTACACAGTTTCATGTAACTCTTTTAATTCCAATTGTTTGACTCCGCTTCGGGGAGTCCTATCTTGTAGTACAGGCGTCCCTTCTAGTACAGAACGCTTGCTCATAGGCCTAGAAGAACAGGCATGCTCGAAAACCTGGAATTTTTAAGTCGCTACTTAGTGCAAAACGTGGCCACCTTTCAGATCGGGATCTCCGAAACGGTATATCCGCTCCGGGAGCCCAATGTTGCAGTAGATTCGTCCTCCTAGTACAGAACGCTTGCTCATAGGCCTAAAAGAACAGGCATGCTCGAAAACCTGGAATTTTTAAGTCGCCACTTAGTGCAAAACGTGGCCACCCTCCGGAGCGGGATCCCCGAAACGGTATATCCGCTCTGGGGAGCCAAATGTTGTAGTACAGGCGTCCCTCTTAGTACAGAGCGCTTCCCCATAGGCCTAGAATGACAGGCATGCTCGAAAACCGCATATGAGTTAACTTCCTACTTAGTGCAACACGTCGTCACCCTCTGGAGCGGGATCCCGAAATATTTTACACGCAAAGAAATGTAAGTTGAGTACGGAGACTCGAAAACCAGACTTATACAAGGTAATACATTTGTTTCTCGTGAAGTTTCGTTTGAGTAGTGTAACGTTGTTATACACGCATCTCTACAGATTGGTTATCAGACACGTAGGATGTAAACTTCGAATTTCATTACAACCATATTTATTGCGATCATTGAAAGAACTCATTACAACTTAATCATGTATTTTTCTTCCAAATTTTCCAAATGTAAGATGTGTAACTAAAAAACTCAGACATAATACGCACATCTTTGCGTTCATTACAATAAAGTGTATACTTTCAAATTTTTACCTTAGAATAAATGAATGAAATTTTAAAAAATGTGGGTTGATATTTGAATCAGTTCACATATTTTCGAAGCAAAATTAAGTATTTCAGCTAGATGTTCCACACCCTAGCGGATTCGTCCCTCTTGTACCTAAAGTGCCTTGTTCAGCATGAGTAAAACCGGAAAAACTGGAGTCCAATTGTGTATAGGCTTAATATGAGTAAATTTTCGACAATAACCTTCAGCAGGAACCTACAAAGAAGAAAATTTAATTAGATGTATTGCAAGAAGGACAAACTAAGGGTCATACTTGTACCGTTGTGTCTACCATGCCTTACGGCCGTTTTCCTCGTTTTCGAGCACCCAGTCCCATATTTTATCCCATTCCCCGTCGATGGTCCCGACATCCCCTATCACGTCGTCGACGGTTTCCAATGTTCGGTTGACAACATTAATCGCCTGTTTGATTCGATGCTCAACCTGAACCTTCTTTTACAAGCTTCACCACTTCCTCTTCAAGTTTGTGTTCTGTACGGATAATTCTAGGAACATCCTAAATGTGAACTTAACTAGGCGTAGACTTGATATGATGCAATAATATAAAGCAAGTAGCAGCTAAACTGTTTTTAAGTTACTGACCGTTTTTAACATGTTATGGAACTGTATTTTGGCAATGCTTTCAAGACAGATACATAGTAAATGGTAAATGCTAGGAAAAGGCTCAAGGGTTTTCTTTTTCTGAATGTGTGTCTTTACCGGCAGATTAGAATTGTGTGTAAAATCTCTATCTCTGAAATGTTTTCGTTTAATCCCCTGCAGCACGGAGAAGGAGACGGGAAAATGAAGCTGAAGGAATTAATTATGACGTCATTTTCATCGAATGCGCAAAAACGTAATACGACACCAAACTCGAGTTTACCGATTAGTGCATCCAACTCTCTGGCATCCATTCCTTAATTCAAGCCCACTCGATCGACACTATATCAAACATTAAATCGTTTTTATTATTTTGGCGATACTAAATTTTTACTGTTATTTCATCTTATATCCGTCCACATAATCTATGTAAGGTCTTATTTTTAGGATATCTCGAGACGTTTTCTTGAATATCATAAGATGTTAAACACATGACGTTTTGTATCCACAGTATTTTCCTTTCCATGAAGCCTTTTAGCTAAATAGCTCTTTGTTTTAGGAATAAAGCGATCATTGTATGATTTAAGATAATTTTTGCTGTATATTGTGATGAACAGCAAGTCTAAAATTCTTGACTCAGTTATGTGATATGTTTATGGAAATAGAATGCTCAGGGAATGCAAAAAGTTGCCACACTTTTTGTCTTGTTTCGCTGTGTCATGAGAGCAAAAAACCAAGCTTTGCGAATGAATTTACTTTTCTGCATCCATATCCATGGAATTAGAAGTACGTTCCAAGTTAAAGCTTGAAACCCGTGATATGATTTTGTCTGGTGTACTATGACACCATCTTTTTATCAACTATTGATTTTAAATTCAAACCGATTGTTCGAATTGTCCTGTGAATACTGACCTTCGTTCTTCGTTTTAACTTTCGATTGTAGTCGCAGAAAAACCTTGACCTTGACCATGAGCACACAGAAAGTATAATATAACATTTTTTTAAAGTGAATCTAACACGTTCTTGTATGAAACCACTTATGTAACATTCCTATCTAAAAATAGGTGGTTAAAAGATGTTGCAATCCATTGCAAAACCTCACAAAAAGCCGCTTAGTCAGAAAGGACTCCCAAAATTGACCCTGGACCAATGTCGGAACGGCAGTCTTGTAGTACCTGGCTTTGATCGGGAAAATGATCTTGAAACGAAATGGCAATGTTTTTCTTGCCGATATAAATTATATCGCGTGCACAACAGGACATTGCAATTTGTACGAGATGGAAACACGGCACTTCAGGTGCCTCCACCACCGAGTGCTCCATCAGGGGAGCTTGTGTAATCGCCGTCAAGCGGCCCTGAGCATGCAGTTTCGGCAGGCCCTTCCAACTTAGAAATTCGGGGAAGTCAGAATCAAGAAACAACATCCGAACATTCAATGAATTTACTGACACCCGTATATGCACCGTTATCATCAAGTTGTATGTAATAAGCAGTATCCAAAACAAACGACATCAATGGACAGATTCAAAATTCTCACATGTGTACCCAAGCGGTACAGTATCCAGCAGGTGAATAATTCTACCGGCTGTAGTGCCTACATGGCTAGACAAGCAAACTTTATTAAGGAAACCGAAAGTGCTTTCAAGTTTCCTGTTATTCAAACTGGATGGCCAACAATTGGAGGACTGAAAAATGTAATAATTAATTTATATCATCCCCGTACAGTGACCCTGGTGTTCTTGAGAGGATTTACGGAACGATTTGATGTAACGTTGACGAGTCGTAAAAATAATTTTAAAATCTGTAACTAATCTGTACTGTTAAAAAAAATTTTGCCCAGTATTTTCAGTGCAACGTTTCCCTTGTAGAAAAGAAAGAAGGGAAGTTCGAATAGGCTCAGAAAACGTCCCAACATCATCTCCGCGAGTTTAACAAACCAAACAATCTCTCACATGACCAACTCACATTTTATATATTTGATTTCCATAACATCAAAACCATCTTTGTACGCCAATTATAATTATAAATCAGTAGTTAGTACGAAATACAATTATATTTAGTCAGAATCTGTGTAAATAGCGAACTAAGACTAGTTTAAACTAGAAAAAATAAAAACGTCGATAAAATTTCAGAGAAATTTAAAGAAAGAACATATTCAGTAGTAATTTGTGTTGTTTTGTACGAATGGAATTTAAAAAAAGTATGAGCGTTATACTTTTGTCCGTTATATATAAACAGAAAAAAGGATTTACGCTACGAGAGTATTCCGACAGAAATGAGAAGAAGGAGGGAAAACAGTGAACTTTGTGCTACGCGCAAGCTTTTTTGTT
Organism: Akabosia matsudoensis; assembly: GCA_019593645.1. NCBI lineage: Eukaryota > Metazoa > Arthropoda > Collembola > Entomobryomorpha > Paronellidae > Akabosia > Akabosia matsudoensis. The sequence goes on from VICI01004620.1 coordinate 4,570, forward strand.
TGTGAAAGGATTACAAAAGAAATTGCAACCTGCTAACGTTAGTAATAAGAAAATAGGCGGTCGTTTGTGTTTTTTATTTTTTATTTTAAAATATAACTTAACCTTATGTGTATGGGTATCGTCGTTTGTGTTTTTTATTTTAAAAAATGTATGCATACCCTATGTGTATTTCATACAATGCCGTCGTTTGTGTGTTTGTTGCTATGCCGTGAACGGTATAGCAACATTTTCTTTGTTCGTGCACACTAGAGTCAAGCTTTCAGTGTGCACGAACAAATTATGTTTGATCTGACCCTTGTTTTTGTACAAGGACCATGCGGTTTGTACGCAAGAAAGGACGCGTCCCTTTGGCATAATTTCATTGGTTGGAAAAAATGCTATTTGAGGAACGCGTCCTTTCTTGCATACACTTTATGCTTTTCTTCGGGGACGTTTTTTTTCTTAAAATAATGGCTGCCCCTTTTACGAATACCTACGCATGTAGAAATACTCGTAAAAGGGGCATCATTTTTCGTTTGCTTCTCCCCAACAACACACGCGTAAAAAGTGGCGTTACACTACATGCCTTTTGTGTATGCACCTGTTTGGGTGCGCCTTCCATTGGCCCCTTGGAAGCGGTCCCAGGTAAGCTTTTTTTGAATATTTTTCTTCATTTTTTTAATTTTATTTATTCGATTTTTGTTTGCAGGTGTTCTCCTGCTGCTGGGGTATCTGGGCTCCAGCGTTTTTAGCTTCACGACACTGCAAATCATTTGACAAGTTGGCGGTGCACTTAATCGCTCTGCTTAAAATCTCGGCGTTTTCAAAAGCAACTGCACTGCCATTCGTAAAGTTACTGATGAACTGCTGCAGTGCTCCTACAAAACCATTTCGAACAGCCTGAAAACAAACAAGAAAACGTATGTATTGAAGCACACTCACATTTTTACTGAAATTTACTAAAAGTAACTCCATTTTACCTGCTCTCTCACGGAATAATCTAATACAAAAGAGTTCCCCAACAAACTCAGTGACAAGTTACAAATATCCTTAACATGGCCCCTGTTTCTCGTCACCTCCTCAGTTGCTTTAAGGAGAAATGTCATCTTCTAATTATTTGAACAATGAAATTGTAAAGTAAATGAGTCTCAGACTGCCCCAAACAACTTTTCATGCATCACATGAACGACGCATAGTTTAAGGAAGAAAAAAACGGTGAAACATTTTGAAAAATAAACCGAGTAATACGTGGATTGAGTTACAGTTGAAATGAGAATCCAACCAATAATTAAATGTCTTCAGAAATAAATGTATTAAAATTATGAAAAATAATTTGAATCAGAATTGACATTCAAAACAACTTCCTCTAATTTGCATAATTCTCATCCATTTCGAGAAGAAAACGCTCCTGACTTCCGGTTCGATCAAATCTGAAATAGGTATGTAACGCTCCTAAGGGTTCTCTGTTCTCTGCCGATGGTCCGGGAGCCGTCTCGTGGCCGGAGTAGACGTCACTCGAGGACGTCACTGGTTCTTGCTCCTTCTAACATTACTCTCCGAAACTTGGCTTAATCCGGAAGTATTAAACTCCTTCAGATGATCCTCCAACTTGTTGCTTATCTCTGTTCGATACTCATTCACGCTCCCGATGTCTTTGCTCTCTTCTTGAGTAACGATTTCATATAAGCTTTTACCTAATCCACGCGCCGCCTCATTTCTTTTCGAGCTTTCTTCAAAAAGCTTCTCAATCTGGCTCGTCTTCTCCTCCAGAGTTTCTGCCAGCTTTTAGTTTTCCCCAGACAATCACTTCTTATCTTCAGTCAGCTTGGCATTCTCTTCCTGCAATTTCCTCATGACTTGGCGTCGCTCGTGTAGCTCCTTCGTCAAAGTGGAGTTCTCTTCCCTAGGTCGCCTCGCTAGTCGTTCGAGATGCGCAATGGTCAGCATATTTTTCCGCACGGTCGCCTTTAATTTCTTCATCTTGGAGGTTCTCTTCCGCTCCTCCTTCACTCCTTCTGCGCAATGTCAATCTGACTACGCAGTCTTTTGTCTTCATCTTCAAACCGCATCAGAAGGATATAACATCTTGACTACATTCCATTCCTTTTCTTCGTTTCAACCAAATGATGACTGCGAATAATTCTTTCTTTTTCTTTCGAAACTGCATGTCTCACTCGTTTAAATACGAATTTTTCATTCCATTTATGTATGTTTTTATTATTCGATTCTGAGAAATTCGACCGAGTCGTACTTTTATGTCTGTCTCAATAGTCCGGATTTTACCAATAAAAAGGTTTACTTTAAAGTTTAACCCGTTTTTTAAACAATCGAAGCGTTTTTACGTTTATAGAACCCTTGTTTGGTTTTGCCCCCCCCACGCCGCCGGAAGTAGAGATAATTGACTGACAAGATGCCTGTTTATTGAGGCGACGATGGGCAGTAAAATAAAACCAACTTTGATCTGATTTACGACCTTTTTCAAAGGGATGCATGGCCGGGAATGTATCATCAATCGGAAATGGACGGTAAACGCGACGGGGAAGAAGCCGAGGAAATCGTTGGCAATTTCCAGGACACAGAAAATGCAAGCAATTGCAATTCTGAAATGAAGCTGATAAATGAAGGTTTCAATTTAGAATCTCCATCCAACTAGGAGTTCCAAATGATGTCTGCGACGGGGCGTTCATGTGCGGAGGAGGTTGGAATGCAGAGTCCATTCAAATGACAGCCGATTTCGACGAATCTCGCCAAGTAAACCAAGTTTCCTCGCTGCACTCGGAGGCCGAACGCCGTGATGAAGAAAAATAAATATATAGAAAAATAGAAGAACGAGTCTAGTTCCTTGTACCGAAAATCCTCTAATAAGAGCCGGCGTTAAAATGGAAAGATGAAATTGAAATGTAACCGAAATCTGTTATTTTCGTCAGGGACGTTGTTTATAAGATAAAGTAAAATCGCTGCATAATTACGTTCCTTATTGGTACATTTCCTTATTATTGCCCGACTTGTCCCCGCCCTTTGGTTTGATTTGTAAATCGATTGTAGTTAAAAATTGAAATGTTTCTTTTTTCGCCAATGAGGGTTAACAGTACCTACAAACAAACGTTGTTTGCATCAGATATAGTCGAAAGTCATGGGAAAGAGGATACTGTCGACCATTTTGTTTAAGACTTTGACTTCTACCGTCCCAAAACCTCTCTCTATAATCTCGGATACAACTATAGCCAAGTTGCACTCTGTATTATCGCTTTCTCTAAAGTAGCCTTGAAATTCTTTCCCGTCGGCATGCAATAATAAAAGAGTTTACTCTATTACATAAGAGTAGGGTGCAATGCTAAGTTTTAACCCTGTATATGCTTCGTCCCAACAAAATGGCAAAGTTAACTCGTCTTGGCACCTCTCCCCTTCAGCTTTTCCTTGTTCCACAATCTCCCTCCCCCAATGAGGAACAGCACCATTTCGACTCAGGACGGATACTACCCCGACTGAAGGTCCACTCGGCTCTCATACACAGGCCAGGAGGTATGATGTGTCAGTTTTTAAAGTCGCCATTCATTTTGAGTGTGGCTTGCATGCCACCCGTTTTCACGTTTCCATCCGGTCGGGAGACGAGCAAACTCGATAAAAATCTTAAGTAAACCTGGTTTAAAATGCAAAATTTCGCAGACAAGTTTACGGTCCTTCTTCATCCAGAAAAAAAACAGCCGGTTAAATAAGGACACTAAACGCAGTATATTTTAATGCATGTCAGGCGAAGCAAGTCATTGGACAACGTGCGGGATTCCTCAAGTCATGTCCAGTGCGAAGCAAGACTGGACAGACTGTGTCAAGGATATGACTATGACAGCAAAACAATCACCACGACAACAAGGCAAAGAAAATGGCGGGGTTTTAGTTGCATGTTTGGATCATATTTTAATAACAAGAACATTAGAGCATTGCAGACACATTAGACAATCAATACAGGATACAGGAAACTAAATGTGACACAATTAGAATAAAATGTTGACTTGGAAGAGTAACCTTGAGAAGAAATACATAAACATCACGGTTTTCTAGTTTCCAGTTGAATTACTATGATGTTCGCCGCACCGATGTCTCTTCAAATCTCGTTCTCGAGCGAATTCTTTCCCACAAACCCAACAAAAATGGGGCTTTTCCTGCACGTGGACACGAAGGTGACGATGATAACCTGAACTAGCCGCAAATGTATTGGGACAGAAAAGGCACGCAAGGCGGGGTGGAGAAATGTCTTCTTTTTTGGACATTGGTGAGTCTTCAACTGATCACTACTGTTGAACTCTCCTCCATAAAGGTGACAAATCTCGGGTCTTTCTCCAACATGAGCTCTGAGGTGCTCGAACAAGTTTGAAGAAGACACAAATCCCTTTGGACAGAAGGGGCATTGGAGGGATCGCTCGAGCAAGTGGACTGCTCGCATGTGCTTGTTCAAGTTACCTCGTTCTCGGAATTCCCTTCCACACAAATTGCAGGAGTGCTCTTTAACGACAGAGTGGCTCCTTTCGTGGCGTATTTTATTAGATTTGTGAAAGAAGGCCTTTCCACAAGTGGAGCACTTAAACGGCGTCTCCGTTGTATGGTATCTCGTGTGCCTGTTTAACTCCGATGGACTCTGAAACAGCTTCCCGCAAACATTAGACTTGTGCCGCTTTGTTATCTCAAGGGGCAGGTGGTGTCGTTGGGTATGTGTATGTAATCCGCCTCGTGTTTGAAATTTCTGGCCACAGGTGTTGCAGACGTGTTCCTTCACTGTCGAGTGGGTCTCTTCGTGCCGTTCTTTGTTACATTTTAGAGTGAATCCCTTTCCACAAGTGGAACACTTAAATGGCCTTTCCTGCGTGTGGCTTCTCATGTGCGTTTGTAAATGGGATGGGCAAGAAAGCAGCTTCCCGCAAACATCAGACTTGTGGCGTTTTCCGTTTACGTTGGAACGTTGCGTCTTCGTGACACTTCGTGGTGGCCTCATTTTTACTCACTTTTCAATTATGAAAAACTAGTATGGACAACTCACAATTTTTACGAATGTTTGCGTATATTTTTAGCCTTGTTTGATTAAGAAGAATTTCCTCTGTCGTGTTTATTCATTCCTCGCAGTCATTTCCCCATCCACAAAAGAGGAACTTGCTCAACAGAAACGGTCGAAATAAATTCGAAGTATGGCGACACGTGATCTCGAGCTTCACTTGGGTTTGCGTGTGCACTTTTGTGTGGTAGTCACCTCGCCTTCAGTAGACGACCGTGCTTTTGGTACACTTCAAAATGGAATGGAGGAGTGAAAGCTCTAGCAAGTTGAGCAGCCCGTCACATGATAACCAATCACGAGGAATCAAGGTACACCGTTACTTCAGTTATCAATATTTATCATTGCCAACTTGTGAACTGCAGTTTGGGTTTTACTGGTCAGAGAGATCGTTTATTCAACAAGAATTATTAAGTCGAAACGCTGAAACTTTGATGGAAACGAAATTTTAAGCTAAGAAATGAGAGACAAGGCTACTCGCCAAAAGTTGTTTAAACAATGATAATCCAACGTTCAGTTAAAAAGGTTTATATACCCCGAATTAAACTCACGAGACTCAACAGTCCACCACGCAGGCACACAAACACCTTTTCATAACGGCTTAATCTCGTGCACACACGGTCACCTTCGTATCCAGGGACCGCATTTATGCTTCATTTGCATATTTATGCACATGTCAACAACTTGAAACAAAAGAGCTGATGGAACCTTTTTCTGGAAGGTAACCCTAAGGTAGGCAGCACTCAAAATATAACATATTTCAGGATTCAAAAATACTTACATTACCATTGTGATGATAAACTTGCAATAAACCATTTCAATATTTTATAAATAAAAATAATCCTCACAACTCTCTACGGTCCAAATCCAGTCTTGTACATTTTATAGAATATCAAATGGAATACGTATTGTTTGAGTAACGAAGTAAAACCAAACTTGCCTTCAAAATAAATAATTTTCACGTTCGAACTCAGTTTAAAACTGATTTTCAGTTTGTAAGCCTTTCTAAAGGTGAGAGTAGGCAGATGTAGTCTCACTTTTAGAATGCAACACAAATCGTTTCAGCGCACCCTTTTCACATGACAGAAGAAAG
>VICI01004621.1:0-10682 GCA_019593645.1 Akabosia matsudoensis
GGAGGAATGTGCAGAAGAAGGTATCTGTTTGGATATTCCAGATCCCGACAAGGATTCATGTCCTTCACATATAGGGTGAGATTTTTGAAACCGTATAAACGCAATTTTTAAAGAGAACAATTAACGAGCTAAAATTAATTTTCTACTATACTATCTTTTAGAATTATTCCAATTCTGGCGAGTTCACGAATTAGCCCGGAAGTTTGTAAAAGAAACTTGGTGCGTGATATATTGCTACAACAGCATCAACTTGATGCCTACCTTGACAAAATTGAGGCGGAGATTATCAGTAAGATTATCACTAATCAAAGGCTTGCGGTAACGTTTCCCGAAACCCGTAATGACGAATCTAACGTTTTGTATTATTGTAGAATTGTCTGGCCAGAGTCGAGTGGACACCAATGTTACAAGCATGAAACCCGCAGAGCTGTCTGCTCAAAAGACGAGGATGATCCAATCGTTGGACCTTGTATCCCGACTAACGAGAACAGTGATTGGAGAAAACGACGATATTGAGCGTGGACAGTCAGAAGAAAAGAATGGGAGTGAGTCGACTGTTAGTGATTGTTCTGACATGGGAGTGTCTTCAGATTCCGACGGCTTTGATAATACAAGTAATTATACTGGAACGGATACAGAAACCGCTGATGAAGGTGATAATTCTGGTGATGATGACCTTTTAGATATATGATCTGCGTTTATAGTGTGGCCCTCATGCCGAAACCAGTCAGTGTCGCCTAAGAACGATGACGCATGGTGCTAGAAAGCTACATTATCCGGCAGTGATCGTGGACGGAGTTAACAGAGTGACGAGTGAATAGTTGCCGGCACTAGCGAGGACTCGTCTTGTTCGTCCAGATTGTCCCAGAAGACTAGGAACCGTCCCTACCTATGACACGGCCACTAAAACGAAAAAACGGTCTCGCCCAGCAGTAAATCGATTATCGGATTATCGAGCAATAAAACAAATGTAATCCCTGTTGGAAAGTTTGGAATGATATATGGCGATGAAACAAAGTCGCTGAGAAAATGCTGGCCATGCACCGCCGCCACAGGAAGGAGCCAGCAGCCATCGAAAACGTGAACTACGCTGTGGTACCCGTGAAGTCTAGTGTTTCCCTACCTCTACGTTTTTATTAGTCACATTATGTTAACGAGTAGAAATATATATAATAATTATCTCACGTTGTGCATTTATAGTATGATAAACTACGAGATAAACAAATATTCTTTTTCTTTCCAGTTAAGTTGAATGTAAGAACCAAGAACAGAATATATTTTAACATGATGAGTTACAAAAGCCTCTTCCTCTTTGATGTCTTGAATTATTTCCCTTTGGACATCTCTGTTTTTAAACTAAAATCTTCAACTCCCATGCAAACAGTCTCAAGGTGGAACTTTGGAGGCAACTGTTATTATCTAAACAACTTCAGGTATTTTTGCATTTTTCCAACAGAAAACATCTATAATAGACTTTCGATAATGAAAAAGAACTCTTGTAGGCGTGGTTTAGACAGACGCGGGAAATAATTAATTACTCCTGTCGTGAAACAAAAATTTTGATGTTGAGCAGTGATACGCATACTACCTACATTGTATAAAGTCATGACACAGGCATAATATTTAAGTGATGCAGGTTGTAGACTATAAACTTGATGGTAAAAAAGCTTTATCGTATGAATTTACGTCTTATGGCACACCTACATATGGGCACATAAAGATTATTTTTAAATTGTAAGAAAAAGAAGTTCTCTGATCTTAACTGCTATTACATATTTCGTATAAATTTAGCACTTGAGTAAATAGGTATATCCCAATGGATAAAAGTTTTGCATGCAAACATAGAATTCTAAAAACGCGTGAATTTCAAGTCCCCCTTGTAATAAAATATATAAAAAAATATGTTTGTTACTCACTAAACAGTGAGTTAGATGACAATTAGAACAACAATCAGTTGTATAGTAAGCCATAGGTGTGTTAAGAATTATATAAGACTGCTTTGTATTTTCTACATACATAGTAGTAAGAAAAGCTATCAACCTACTCTGTGACAAGATCAACTGATTGATAGAGTGAAAGAAAAAGTATATAGTTTATGATTGAAAAGTAATAAATGAAAATTCAAAAAAATTAAAATAAAAAAAATTAAAAGATTACCAGGAAGTTATTTGGTCCTCCACTTGAGTTTTCGTCTGACTACCATGCATCAAATTATTAATTCAATTCTGTTGTTGCGACAGCTTTGGTGCTGTTCTGATCGACGTCTTCGTCTTCTGGAATGTGACTTCTGTCGTGCCAGACTCCGTCTCCAGTGAAGTGTTGTATTCTTTCAAGATAGTACAAAACCATCTGCAGAAAGTAATCATCGTCCAGGCTTGCGTCACCTGATTTAATTACATTTTCTATTTCACGAGAAACTTTGTCTTCCGGATATAGTAAAAGGGGAAGAGCGTCTACTATTTGAGCCGTAGAGAAAGCACTAACACTTTGTAATAACTTAAGCACAGAGGTAATATTCACGAGAGAGACATGAAGCCAATGTGGATGTTGAGATAAACTTTCACGTACACGTTTTCGATCTACTTGAAGCACTTCTGATAAATGAATGATTACGTCAAGGCCCCTCACACGAAAGTTGCCAATTGAGATCGTTTTGTTAAAGCGTTTTGTATCTGATGACAGCAGATGCAGAGATGGGGCTCGAATGTGCATGCTTTGAAAGTCAATCAGTCTTGCTTTCGCTTTGTTGTGATAGTAAAGCAATCTAGCAACTCGAGGATGTTTCTTAAAGAGCTGAAACTCGGGAATGTTGTCCATTTCCTGGAGTCGTTCTCTTATGGTGTCCGCAGCCAGGGTAAATACTTCCGGATATTTCTGGACGGAGTCGAAAGGTATTTCATGTTCAATTAAACTTGCCTCGATACTCGTTAATGTTTCGTACGAGCTTGCTAGTATTTTTGGACGAAGACTGCAGATTTTCTTCATTTCGAGACCGCCCAAACTAGGTATAGACAACAATCGCGAGAGTTGTTTCGGATCCGTGTGGAGTAAATACGAATGGTTGCGAATCTAGAGAGTAATCCCACAAAAAAATATTGTAGTCTAATGGTACTTAATAGAACGTTAGTTATCTATATGATACTTGCTTAAACTTACTTTATCTTTAGAAAATCCGAAATCAGTCAAGATTTTGTAGTTCATTTTCACCCAGTAAAAGCACCTGTAATGCATTCGTGGGTACTTGGAGAAAATCCCGCGATTTTCCTCGTCACTAGCGTCGAGAATGCTTGATAAATATTTACTCATCATCTCGTTCCTTAGTTGAAATAAAGTCACCTATGAACGAGGACAAACAGAACAGATATATGCACAGATCAATGAAGTATCACTTGAATTTTAATTCTCTGATCAGCGTACCTTTTCTCGGTGATCAGGAAGATTGTCCATGCAGTCTCTGAGAAACGCGTCACCTTGTTCTAACTGAGTACAGTAGCGTTCTACGATGACTTCTATCGATGGGATCCCCATCTTTCCTTGTAGCACTAACAAACTTTGCTTGCATACAGTTCTAAACCTACATATTGACCATCAAAGCCATCATTATAATCAGCATTATTGGCAAGAAACATCAAACATTCAAAAATACCACATCACAATAATTCAACTTTAACTTGACTGTTTCAAACTCACCTTACTATGAACATTTCACGAACATTCGGAAATCCAGTTTCTCGCATTATGCGAATGTAGTTTTCTACTGCCCCTCCGCTCATTAGTAACAGGTCAGGATACAGATGTACGGATGACGGGGTAAACTTGAAAGACTTTGTCAGAATTACAAAGAAAACTAATGAATCTTCAGATGTCCTTTTATGAGGCTGATGCATGGGTGTTAGTTGTGACTTATGACCAAACAAAATAGTTAAAAAACTTCCTGTTGCACTACCAATACAAAATCAAAGTAGGTATGTGTGCTGTTGTTGGTCGCTTGCAACTATGCTGGTAAAGCATGGCTAACTCTATCATCAGCTCCATCCAGCCGATTCTTTTAACAATTCTTTTTTTCAGTGGTGATGCCTTAAAATGAAATCCTAAATGGCCCATATGACTAGTTACCTCAAATACATATATCCACAAGCCATTTAGATAACTTGTAAGTAGCATGCATGACCATGTACAGTACAACGAGGCGACGGTATGAACAATGCTTAAAAATGGCAATCCTTGAGCACAAACATAATACAATTAAATTGTAAATTTTTTTGTAGATAATTAGGACGGAACAACAATGGTAAATGTTGCAAAGACTGATACGAAGCTTGAAATTTAGTCTCCACATACTTCTACATGCAATGAAAGCCCTACCATTAAAATAACACATAACTAAGAATTAGACAGTATAGATATCTTATGAATTGTCAATTTAGATTTTCAATTGTCGTGAATATGAAATTTACAGCTTTATACACCGATTTGATTACTTATTTGTTCCAGGAAATCGTAAAAATGTTTACAGCCAGCGAAATGATACACGTGGTATTTATCATATTAAAGCCTAGCCCTTTTTCATGCAATATTCTAAAATTGTACTATCTTTAGAAAAAAAACATCTTACCTTTAAAACCTCCCATGTCGATTTAGCTTTCTCCTCAATGATAAGTTTGGATGGAACTTTGGTCACCTCAGTCTCATCAATACCTACAAAAAATTATCACATGAGTCAATCCTATTTTTATCGTACACAAAAAGTACGAATTTAACAAGGACGAGGGTCTTATATACAAACCTAAAATCTTGGCTATTATTCCACGATTTTCTCTCTGAATGTTTTCCATTTTACATGGTTTCTGTTGCATACTCCCCTCAACAGTCTCAGCAACCCCCCCTTCATCATGTGTGTACCCACTACTACTAGCCCAACGACAAAACGCTAAACGTCCTGAACCCTCCCTTGCACCCAGCAGCCCACCCATATAACCCAGGCGGAACATGTTCTTTCCAAGCGTGCTTTACCCTAAATACCTCCTACTTGTTTTGGGGACGAAATTCACCCAGGATGGAAAAATAAACGACCCTGTCTAAAATCAGGTGTTGCTCTCTTCACTCTAATGTAGGTACTAAACCATCTATGCAATACGTCATGCAAAATACTTTGCCCCTTGAATCTTTATTCCCAAATTTCCCTTTTTGATTTTCTTCTACTTTTCTTTAAAAATTAGCCATTATTGTTCTTAAAGTCCCTTACTTTAATCCCGAAAAAAATCCCTATGTATCTATCCGAACAGTTTCGCTAGCTCGACAGTTTGTTAATTTCAAGAGCAGTCAACAACCAGCTGTTATTATCCCAGCTTCCTTGTTCCCCCTGCCCTAGAATGGCTTAGCCACGCGTACGCGTATGAAGCGCAATTAGTACTGTTAAATTGTCTGCTAATTTTTTTAAAACTGCCTTTCACCTAAACATGATTTTTCATTGGAAAGTGAAATATGAGCTATTGCAGTTCAATGATTTATTTTCTCTGGACTGACTACTTCCAGATATGAGACGACCCAAGATCTTCTGCTCGGGATAGCAGCACAGAAAAAAAGCTTTTGCTTTTTGGCATGTGTGAAGCTATTCATCTGCATCTTCGGACGGGGCAAATATAGATAGTTACAGAAAAGCAGGTGATTCTCATAACAGTGAAGCTAGCACATTTTTTCAAGCGTTTTGCATGGATTGAAGTCAGTTGTCAGTAAAAAGTTAACAAAATAGACTGCAGAAATAACGAATAGGCTATTCAGAGGTAACACTTATGTCTACTTTATAATAGTCCAATAGGACACGGGTATACTATGTAAAAAAGGTAAAACGGAAGTTAAGGCAGTGGAGTACATAATGGTCTGATCTTTTATTTTTAGACTTCTCCCGGAATTCGGCTTTTGGCTCGAGGTGATTAATCATGGCCGGAAGTAGGCTTGATCGGATTGGTACCATCTTTTCAAGGTAGAAAAAACAATAATACATGCGTATTGGCTAAAACTAACGAGAGGGTTATCGGGTCTCTGGTTTTGTAGGAGTACCGGATTACTGAAAGCCGGAGCGATTAAGTATAATGATAGACCATTGTGGTATGATATTTACCGTGTGTTTCCACCAAAGTATGAACCTCATGTAGACCGAGAGGCAGAGAGAACAGATGTGATGGAAATAATGTACCATGAAGATAAGTACAGGGCGTAAGTTTTACCGTTTCCTGCGAACCGTTATGATGTATACTTATAGTTATGATGAAGTGCATGTTTAAACTGAAGCCCCTCATTATAAAATGTTTGTAGGATGTTTTTCAAGAAGTTTGGAAGAAATCCAGGTGGAATTGCAAGAAATCTTAGTGACCGAAATTATCGAAGAGCCGAGTCAACCGTTCGTGAAGTCCTGTTTGAAGCTGAAGAAAGACAATCCTGACTGGACAGCAGAACAAATTTTCGAATCAGCAGCTCAAACCTATACACCAAGTACTCCAGCGCCTACATCTCGGGAGACGTCGTTCGAGGTTGACAGTGAAGAAGTGGCTTCAAAAAGACATGGTCGAAAAACACCAACAATAAGCGCCCAGTCACTTCTGTCTTTATTCAATGAAGCTAAGGAACAGCAGAACAAGGATGGTAGTATCACTGCAAATAGTAATATCAAGAAACCGTCGACCTAATTGCCAAATACTTTTCTACATAATACTATATTCAATAACTAAGGAACAGCAGAACAAGGATGGTAGTATCACTGCAAATAGTAATATCAAGAAACCGTCGACCTAATTGCCAAATACTTTTCTACATAATACTATATTGCAATGCATGTAGTCAGTTTTCTAATTAATAAAAATTATTAGAATGTAAAGGAACAGAAGGGCGTTTTCGGTTTTCGCTTCTACTAAAACAAACCTATGCAATAGTCATAAATGTTCACGAAATCAAGTTCTAAACAATGCTGAAATGAATCGAAACACTAAATGAATGAAATCAGGACACTGAATTCAATCGTAAGCATTTCCAGAAAAATCTTTCTTATAGTAAGAGTAAGGATGAATACCCACCAGTGTTTAGCACAAATAAGATCTTTCTCAAAATGGTGCTTGTAATGAATTTTGATGCGTGCACCTGTTTTGGGCAACCAGATTGTTCCATTTGTGTTTTTCGACCCTGATTGACAACCAGACAGGTCATTAGTACATGCAGGTAGTTTTCTTAGGAAGCCTCTCGAACAGTTCTTACAAAATACATACAATGAATTTACGGCGATTTTGACATACCAATATTCAAAATTGATGTGGTGCAAATGTCAATCATTTATTTGCTGTATTATGCCATCGAAATTTTTATGACGAAAGTGGTCGCGCTCGCATCAATGAATTAACAATATCCTTGCACGTCTTCACGGGCTAGCATCCCATTCAAGAAGATAAACAAACTTCAAATCTTTTCATACAGCTAGTTCGTTTTCCGTCGTTTCTTCATCCTTATTCATAATACATTACGCGCATTCTTGGAGAGTCAAAAGTGGACTTGTGGAACTCCAGCATAACTGCGCATACAGATGAATGCATACTAAATCCCTTTTTCATAAGAGAAATTGGCCTGGAGCTTGGGATGAAATGTGTAGGTGTAGATTGCAGATACTAAAAGGATGTCTTTGAACGGCTGCTTAAAACATCTTATGAAAAATCTAGAAAAACAAAATTTTCTTATGCCAACATTTTGTCCTTACTGGAACCAGTATTGTAATCATATATGCCTAAATTAATGTGAGACAGGCAGCAGGATAACCACCACCGAGGCAGCTCAATCATTATTGATAAACGTGTAGAGTAGAAGGAAGGGCATATATATATTTGGATCAACAGGCCTGGCAACAAAGTAGTTGGTTTTGACGTGCCGGTGGCAAAACCTAGTGTAGAGGGCCGTGTTTTTCTTTGCGCTGTTTTTTTTACAGATTTATTCTGTCCAGCTAATTGAGCAGAGATAATGAAGCTTATCTGGTGCATTGGAGTGTTCCTTGTGTGCGCTTTAGCCCTTGCTGAAGACTCCAGTGAGACTAATCAGGCGACAGGAAATCGGAGACGCTCCACCAGTTGTCACAGTTCGTGAAGGGAAACTTCAGGGTCTTCGGTTGGTTTCCAGGAAAGGCAACAAGTATTACGCTTTTCATGGAGTCTCGTATGCAAAAGTTCCTATTCGATTTGGGGTAACGTTAGAAAAACAGTCTACGAAATTTAGTTTCCAACTGCTTTATTTTATTGACAATGTTTTCGTTAACTTTTAAGCTTGCGCAACCACCCGAGCCATGGGACGATATTAGACTTGCAGTGAAAAAGCCTCCACATTGTTTTCAATTTTGCCTTTTGCAGCAACGATTGATCGGAGTGGAGGACTGCTTGACTGCAAATATTTATACTCCCACATTGGTATAATCTTTAATACAGATTAGCACGAATAAACGTTTTTCAAATCTATCAGTTGTAGTCTAAAGTCACGAACACTTAATATACGTTTCTAGTCCGAAAATGCCAAATTACCTGTTATGGTACTATTCCATGGTGGTGGTAAGTGATTTTAGTTCAAACAAACCCATTATAAACAGTAATCTTTACGCTATTGCATGTCGTGTTTCTCTCGTATGTACTTTAGGGTTTCAGTTCGGATCAGGCAATTTGTTTGATGCCAGCTACATTATTGACGAAAATGTAATCCTGGTCACCATACAGTATCGCTTGGGGTAAGTAATTTAGAGTGAAACGTTTCTATAATTCATTTCTATGATAGTCTAAGTACTTAACAGTCATCTATGTATATCTTCAAATAGTGCATTAGGGTTTTTGGATCTCGGGGATGACACCGTACCCCCAAACAATGGTCTCAAGGACCAGACTGCTGCCTTACGATGGATCCAGGACAATATCGAAAACTTTGGTGGCGATAAAACGCGAGTCACTATATTCGGATTTAGTGCGGGTTAGTATTGAGAAAAAATCCATCCAAAGCTATGTATAAAGGACAAAATATGTATTTTTTGGGGTCATATAGGTGGTGCAGCAGTACATTACCACATGCTCTCACCTATGAGTAAAGGTAATTGGAGTTGTCAATTTCGATTATATTGCATTTTGTGCCCTCGACCTGCGTTGTTCCAAAAATAATTTAATGTTTTCGCAGGCTTGTTTAGCCGAGCGATATCACAAAGTGGGTCTGCACTAAATCCTTGGGGTTTACAGAAGAATCCGAAAGACCTTTTGCAAAAATTTGCAGACAATTTGCAGTGCTCAACAGATAACACTAAAGATCTCGTAGAGTGCCTAAGATCAAAAACCCCAGCGCAAATAGTCACCGCCCAACTGAAACTCGCTGTAAGGAATTTCAATAATTAATAATGTTTACGATAATAATCATTCGAATCATTAGTTCTGGTTGTAATTCATGGGCTGATATCTACCTAACTAGCATTTGTGACTATTTTTCTAGAAATTTTCACGCGATTTTGATTTGATTAGTATGCTCTTTTCACCTTCGGCGGAGCTGGGTGAAAATGAGCCAAAGTTTTTACCTGATACACCTTACAAATTGATTGCTAGTAACAAAGTTCACTCCAAGGTACCTTGGATGATTGGCGTGACTGCTGATGAAGGAGCCTTTTACATTGCCAACCGTAAGCCTTATGTCTACCAGTTTTCATATCAGGTTAGGAGNTCCAAGGTACCTTGGATGATTGGCGTGACTGCTGATGAAGGAGCCTTTTACATTGCCAACCGTAAGCCTTATGTCTACCAGTTTTCATATCAGGTTAGGAGTGAAACCTATTTAACGATGAGTTTGGTTGATTTCTAGTCGTCGAGAACAAGAAAAGCCTGGAAACACTTTATACTGATTGGTTCAAAATGGCTCCGAACATTTTGTACTATGAAAACTCTGGTTCTCCTGCCACACAAAGTAGAGTATCGGGGAAAATTTGGGAGTTTTACTTGCCTGATGGAAAGCTCACGAGTAATCATCATCGGGAGTTAGGGCAGGTCTATGGGGACCGATTTTTTGTGTCTGGAGTGTCAAGGGCTATTCGGGAACACGCGAAAGAAGCTAAGTTTCCAATTTACCCGTACATATTCAACTATACTGGATCTCACTCAATTGTACAAGGAATGTTGTATGCCAAAAGAAATTATGGTGAGTTTAACATTCGACTTAACTGAACAATGCTAAGGATTATTTTTGTTTAAACAGCCAATGTACATTTATTATCTTAATTTCATGTTTAAGGTGTCGCCCACTGTGACGATTTGAAGGTAGAATGAGATAAATTCACACACAACTAAACTGCGCATTAAATATAAAATATTTTGCAATAATCAAGATTTTTTTGACGTAATCATCAACAGTATCTTTTCAATAAAACCTATGGATCTCCTGAATTTGACTTAAGCACGAAAGATGGACAGTTTTCAGAAAATTTAGTTAAACTTTTCGCTTCGTTTGCAGCCGATGGGTATATAGATTGTTGACACACATATATGTTGTTGCTCTATCGATACATAATTTGTCTAACTGTTTATGTGTAGCAAACCCTCCTTCACGTGGGGATCTGCCTCATCCTGGGAACCTTTTGTTACTGACAAAGAGCATGAAAAATCCATTCCATGGTACGTGATTGACGAGCATAC
>VICI01004622.1:0-10675 GCA_019593645.1 Akabosia matsudoensis
TTATGTCAGCTTCGGCTTTGTCTCATCATTCATCACGATCAATTTGTGGTGGCTGAATCTGATTATCAAGGTTTCTCTCTCCCGCAGAGATATGCATCGGTGGAAGAACAAATGATCTTTCGCTATGTTTGAAGTGAACTGCATCCACACAACAAAAAGAAGGAGCTTCATAGTAATATATATTTGTATGTATACTGCTGACGCTTAGCCTATTGTGCGAATAGAGTTGTTTAATTTGTTCGACTTCACAAGTCAGAGAACGAATGAATCCTCAAAGAACCCACGCTCTCTAACTAACTGCTCAAACACATACTGCGAGGAGAACGTGTGGTGTTGGTGTGTGTTTCCAATCTTGTAAATACATCAAATGATCAAAATCTCAACCAACCCAGAAATCTAAAGCAAGTCATTACTTTCGAGCTCCTGAGAAAAAGCAAAGCTTTGTATCTATTGTTTTCCTGTCTCAGTCACATTCGTAAACAAATTCCCACGAGCGAAAGCTGAAATAACTAAAAGTACACAGTTTTCGGTTGGAGTCCATGATGGATATTGTGCTAAACTAATCTAACTAAAGTTGTATGTATTCCCATTTAGTTCTTATTATCTTCACCTGTCGATTCGTGAGCGGAGAAAAATGTACGATTTACCCGGTCGCAAATGGATTGTTTCGTTAGGCGTAGTGAAAATCTGTGAAACTATAGTCCATTGAGCATCTCAAGCGGGCGCTGTGTGTAAGGTAGAGCATGAAGATAGAGAGAATCACACGACACCACCGAATTCCCAACACGTTCATTTTACTTTTCTTTTTAAATTGACAAGCCAAGTCTCATCATTCAGCCGACAAGGTACACAGACAGACAGCCCGCAACGCAAAGTACTTAACTGAGACAAATTGTTTAGCAAGTTTACATTTTGTTTCGAAAGTCAAGAGGAGAAGAGCGTGCATAATGGATGTGGTATGTGGGCATGTTTGTACCCCCACGATACAACTAAGTGGTGGTAGTAATGACACAAGCAGATGCTCTATTTTCTCTGTGCCTATCCATTTTCTCGTCATGCAATATTCACGAAGTCCTTGCCAATATGCAATCGCCATTTCCAAAGAAAAAATACACTCGAAACGATACATCTTGGAGCAATTGAGTTATCCAGGAGCATGTATCGTAAATTCCAATGGACATGAACAACACACAAGTCTAGTACGCGCATTGGCCAGAGAAAACAAAACGAGGTTTTGTGATATAAAATTCAAGAAATTGAGCCAGAAGCCCGTAATAAAACCGAGGGCGAAGTGTCATGTCAAGCAAATAAAAATAGTCAATACGGCGAGAAAGTGTAAAACCAGGAGAGAAAATTCATGTCTTAACAGGCAGAAAGACCGATCCTTTTTGACACCTGGCTGTTTGCTGAAACTCCAGTTGTTCTTACAAAATACACAGGACGGAGCGTGTGGTCAAAATATCGCAAACAAACACCCTTACCTATGGGCCGGTCATTTCAAAGAGTTTCTATTTCTTTACCAAACGACCGGATTGGCATAGCTTTTATCTGAAAGAAACGGCACAAGTTTGCCTGAAAAAACTAATGCTACATATTTAGGAGTTGTTTTCCTCTTCAAATTGATGCCTCAGTCTCGTGCAATGACCAATTCATTTGTGTCAGAAGCAGAGTATTATTATTCATGTCTTTCCATTATGTTGCACGTTGGTATATATTTAGTATTGTTTATGGATATGAATTTATCAGACCTTTCTGTAAAGCTGAATTCAGTCCACTAAGTTGCTTTTCCCAAGCGTATGATAAGGTACTTGACATAATTGAGCATGAGCCTTCTTGATCGTTTTCCAACATCTGGACAGTATTTGTGTCTTTTCTAATAAGTAATACGTACCCTCTCTATCCTGTGATACGTGATGGATAGCCCAATAATCAGTCTGCTTTTGAAGGTATGGTTCTAGCATGCCTAGTTAAACTTATAATTCTTATGGAATCCGAGATCGGTTTCTGTAAATGGTCAAATATACATGTGTTCTTTTACTTGACTAGACTTAACATGACCTGTTGTCTTTTACATATGTAATTTATAGAAACTCTATATTATTGAAGCGGTGTAAGATGATTTTACTTCTTGAGCTATTATGTGTCCACCCTAAGGGAAGCCCAAGTACTGCGTGCGAAAGCCAAAACAGAAAACCAGCGACTTGGCCCGGTGATCACAAAGTCGGAATAAGAGTAATAATATGTAACCTAAAACTATACCAGAAACATGTGTCTAAAATAATTTGTTGGTTAAGAGTAATTTTCTTTGCAAAACTATAATTTAATGCAAACGACCACGCATGGAATTCCTATTTATGCAAGAAAGCGCCTGATTTTTGAAGTAAATAGATTTTAAAAAAGGTTTAGCCATTTTGTTACTTTTTGATGAGTATGACTCAGTTTACCCGGACACCACCTCTTACAGATGCAAAGTTGTAGTAGTACGAGAATGCACACAATTTACAAATGTTTAAATTATCCCCTAAAAAATACGAAATATCTGTGAAGATCGCATGCAGAATCCAACGACTATTTACCTAGAGACATATGCCGTCCAATAGCAAACAGAAATTATTTGTTCCTTTCTAAACCATTTCTCAATTAAAGAAAACAACTCAACAAGTTAGCCATAAATATTATAAATCCTTGTTGATAAGATCGGATATCGAGCCTGCGCTGAAATCAGTGTCAACTTTATGAAAACAAAAGACAGGATTGGCACATTCATTTTAATATGAAAGCTTTCAAAGTATGCATCGAAATCTGCCTGGGTGATCGCATTCAAGAAGATCGTAACGGGATACTTAATTCGGCATACAAAATATTGGCGGGTGATAAGTGGTGGATGGGAGTTACAGTCATGGTATGCATACATAAATCGCAGGTAACTTATTTATATTTGAGGAGTTAAAGTGTAAACCGTATTTTTATTGAAGGAAAGAACGCCCTCTCGACTGACCATATCGTATAAGGGCAATATTTTAATACTCACGACGGTGATCTATGGCTTATTGTATCAATAATGACATGAGAAGAGTAGTGTTTGGCAAGTATTTCGACATCTTGTCTGGCCTTGGGGAAATAAGGAAATTCTTAATGATATGCTAATTTCAATGATTTGGTGAACAGCATAGAGCATGGCATAGTGCTGTATCCATCCGGAAAACATCACAAAATTACAACATGGGACATGTACGGAATACGCTGGATAACTCCTCTCACATTACGGACCCATAACAGTTTTCAAACCTATTTTCCTGGGTGATGCGAGTCAACATCAAAAGATGTTCGTTGCAGTTTTAGCTTTTCAGAATCTGCATTACGTGAAAAAATAGACCCAAAATCTCCACACTAATTTAAGAGTAGTAATTTCTTAAATTTTAAAACAAAACATTGAACTCTGTATACGTACATGTTATAATCAGAAATCCAACGTGCAGGTTTAGGTCGTCGGATTTGATTGAGAGCGTGAATAACGCTTGTGTGAAAAAATTAGCTGAAGGGATTCAAGGATTACTGTTCATAATATCTAAACGTGTCATGCAAAAACTAGCATTGGGACTTTTTCATACGTTGCATGCGTAAGGTGAGACCTTTCATGTCTTGCCTATCATTAAAATGTCCTAACTGTCACCATAAAACAAATTACTTTTGTAACGCCCCCTAAAATTTTACCTCTATACAGTGGTGTTTTGGCCGAGAAAAGGAAGTCACTGGTAGTGGAACAAATTATTCAAAACCACAGCGAAACGAGTAACATCTCGTGTGTTAATGGCGTTTACTAAGTGTGTACCATGGAACATGCTACTAGCTAATAACTAGAAAAATTATATAGGCATACCTTCGCTGAACTTATCAATGTGTGCACTTGCGAATAACAATGTGACGGCAGCTAATAATTGTATATCAAGGTATTCTTTTGAAAAAAAAAAATCTGTGCAAATACACGCATAGATTACTAGAGACACATACATTGCATAAACATCATGTATGTAGACATACATAACATTACGGTCAGGCAACGAAACTTTTTGTATACTCGTGGAAAACCGGCAGTACAAGGTAATCTGTAAAAATGAGCGGAAATTCGTTAATCCGTGAAACATTTTCCGTGACCTTATTATGTACAACAGATAGAGAAGAATATTTGTATTAGATCTTGACGTAACCTATTTGCGAGACGAATAATGAGGCAAATCGGATTACCTTCGAATTCAACACCAAAAGTTTGCTCGATACAAAACCCTCAACGGAAAAAGCTCATGACAAGACTGACGATTTGATCTTATGTTTGACATTTAATTGACAACGGTTTGAGCGGTTCAGCTTACAAGTTTCCGGACTTGTACAAAAAAAGGTTAACTCACTCTTAAACTGGCTTTATGTTCGTAACTAACTTTTAGGCTATGCTGCGAATTGTACGAATTTGGAAGAATTTTGTAACGGTAAAAATGTTCACACGAAAAGAGTTGAAATTCAGAGTGAAGTCCAGATCAAGGACATGTACTGCATATCACTTCTGATTGTTTGTTTGCTCAATTTTTTTAAAGAGATATAACTGTCCCAATCTAGCCAATGTTGAGAAAATCCATCGACATTCAATACTTTACACTGGTTTTGAATCCTAATTAGGAGAATGTTCTTATTTTGATGCAAAATCATATCATTAGTATTTTGTGAGAGAACCTAGTAGATTTTTTTCGTGTCCCAATCAATACGGTGATCAATCATCAAAATTGAATGTAAGTTTAGCGTAGGTCCCAATTTCTAAGAGACTTTCAATGAAAACTATCGGTTTGGTTTCAAATTTTCAGTAAGGTTGATGTTGTGTCATCAACTATCTCATTGATGAGCCGAAAAAATACGACAACAGAAACAGAGAAAAGCTAGTTAAGATGTGTTTTTTGAATCATCAATGCAAAAAAGGTAGATTATAGATAAGAACCGTCAGTACCAGTCGATTGAATTCAAGTAAATCACAAAAGGATTTCAGCAGTATCATCTTTGCTGTGCTCAATCAAATCACCAGCAAATCAGTGTACCTTCTTTGACATTTTGTGTGGACATTGTTTGAATGGAATCCTGTCAAAAGGTGGTTGCCTTTCATTCAAACTGTTGATTTTGATTACCAAAACATTGTTACAAAAGGGATGTGATATGCGAGTATCTGTGTATACGAGATTTCCTAGACATGCTGTACAAACTCACTTCGCGTTTGACTGTCACAGATAATAAGGCATGAACATAATAGGTAGGTAGGACTCACTTTAATTTATTATTGTTGTGATCTATGCTCACCGTAGTTTGCATTTCAACCACACCTTCATGATGGTGGTCGTTTTTTATGAGAAATAGAAGCTACACACACAATAAACATTACAAGGCATAGCGTCCTTTTAAAGGTTTTTGTGAAGCTCGTCAGCATTGTTTTGAATAAAACGATGAAAATGTGCGAGAGGTAATGCAACAAACCTACACACATCGGGAATTCACATGTCAAGCAATTCATCTCTAATTTTAACACGAAGATGCAGCTAGCTTTCTTCTCTTGTCAGTCATCGCATCTGGGAATTTTTGAAAGATTGGTTGGTATCACTCTCATCAATATCTTGCACTCTATTGTCACAAATTCATGTTAACACAAAAACTCGAAAGGACAGGAAGTTTCGGGTGGTAAGTTTTTCATTTATATTAACACAAGAAGACTTACCCTATGGATGTAAACGCGCAAAGGAATAAAACTAAAATTCAGTTGTACTGCAAGTACAAGTTCACGTTTCTTAAACTCAATGCAAATCAAATATTGAATTGAGTCTGCAATTAACTAAATCGGATTCATATCCCTAGGAATCATGTTCTATGATGTAGGTCCTCCAGTTATAATTAAGCCAAAATCGTATAATCGCTACTGTTAAGTATCGGAATTAATGTAGTTTCACGGCTAAAAGCATGTAAATGACGATCCAACCATGAAAGAAACAAATACATTCAGAGTAAAAATGCACAAGTTACAATCGATATTATACTAGATAACAGAACGGTCGCTAAAGAATGAAATTATTGAAGCCCACACGAAGCTCGACGAGATTTTATTTTAGATTCTGGGCGGAGACAATCATGCTCAAGAGTATAAGCAAAGGGGTTGTACATTTCTAAAGTGCTGATGCGATAAGCTTTGACGGACACAATAGTGTTAATTAGAGTGCGAGGCGGACATCTCTCAAAATATATAACACTTGACTACCCCATCCATGAGCCTAAATGACTCATGAATTAATGCATTACCACCTCTAAGATTGATACTAATGCGGAGAGAGAAATGACGATAAGAACAACAACTTGTTTGTCTGCGATTCAGGGTGGTTGTTGTTTTACTTAAGATGCCTCTTCCACTTACGGGTAGAATAAATGAGCGTTTCATTATAAAATTATACATCCCATTCCTCATATCCACAGTCGTATTGCATTCAGTCTGGTGGGATAAAAGGTGTGTTGAGCTGGTAAAATCTTGAGCATTCCATGTGCTCATTTTCTTACGTAATAATAAATGAGCCGAGACTTTTTGTATCATTTTCCGCCTTTGGATTTTTCAGGGGAGTTCTTACTTCTTTTCACAAAGTTAGAATATGTTTCATAATTTATGCAGTTTTAATATCATGTTTTATTCCTTATTGCGAGAGATGTATTGCTTCTCGTAATGCCCCAAAAAAGGTTGACTAATTTCCTTCAACCATTCTCGCAGTACACAGTCAATCTATAACACTTGAAGATTGCGAGGACGCGACAACAAACTCTGAAACTCTGTCGTGTCTTCGCATTTATATTATCGTTTAGTAAGAGCATTTTCATGAATGTTTTCAACTTGAAAAGTATCATCCTGTGAGAAAAGTGACTCTTCACCCCTGAGCTCAGATCACATCGCCAGATCATCATCATCCGCATTATACACAACCACCAACAGCACACAGTAGTTCATTTGCTGAGGTTCCTTTTTCGTCTTCAGATAATAAAGTGGTAGCGAGCTATAGGAGACAATGGGTATTTTTTTGTCCGTCCAAGTCACACCTGTAATCTGTATATGCCTGTTTATTTTGTTGACTGCCAGTTCAGATATGCCCTGTTGAATATAATGGTATTATATTAGTTTTAGCAGCTCCATAGCATTCCTTTCGCTATCAAGCCATGTAATCATCTGTCAGAGTGTCCCGCACTTTTCTCTTTTTTTTTAACTTAGCGTTTGTGTGAGTCTGTTTGCCTCTGCTTATAATGATAATAGGCTGTACGTAAAAGCAAATGGAAAGTTTCGCAGCAGGATTTTTGCCGATTCTTCGCCGGTGATCCACACGATTTGACTAAATTATGAACCATTGCTTATATGGCCACACACAGACCCGAAAAATATAATCATCTTTTGATCTCTCACTTCTTATTTTTTTATATAATATTTTCACTACCATATAGTTAAGTTTTTCTACAAGTGTATGGGTAACGGTAGACAGTTCAAAAATAAGAATCATCATCAAGCATCGTTTCATTTTATAAAACGAAGCGCCTTCTTTTCCTGCATGTTAATTTGTGAGCTGTTTCATTACAAAGGAACTTTCCTTACCTTGCTCGGACTAATAATTCCACCCCTTGTATTAAATTGTGCTCCGTACCACTTAAAGTTTGACCTTAAAAAGATGCGAATATCCCATATAAAAGATTGTGTCCCTGCTTCTGTTTTCATCTACATAATTATCTTGCTTATTACACCTTGCTACAATTACTCGTACAAGTCCAGTCATTTCAAGAGAATTTTGCACGAAAAGCAAATTGGGAGCAGTTTTAAATAAATACTTAATGGCAGCCTGTCTACCAAAATCTCCTACGTAATCCAATTATTATATGTACAAAAGCTAATGTTATGTGCAACTCATGTTGAAAAACATGCTGTTCTGCTGATACAGCATCATGGCTAAAAACTTCATAAAATCTATACAAGTTGTGCTGTTGACTGATTTCATATTATGTCAACATTTTATAGAAAATAACACCCTTTTGTGTTAGTTTAGAGATGAATCAATTCTTTCCGCAGATACAATAGAAGCATCCGTGTTCACTATGTTTGTTATTCGGAGTCAGTGAAACTACATTTCTGTATTGCCACAAAAATGTTTCAGTCTTATATTCACGCTGTTTAGGTCATCAAATCACCAAAGGTGTTTGTGTCAAACATTGAGCATGTCAAGTGAAAATGAGTTATGATATCGAATATTTATGTTGATAACAATGCCGTAGCATTCAGGAACCATCATAAAGATAACTCATACCAAGAGCGCACATAATATCCCCGTCATCATTGTAATATCCCATAAATAACAGCTAACTAGCTGCTCATCATATGAGGTGACATTGAGAGACATTTCTCACAAACTCGTTGTCTATTCCGTTTTTCCCAATGTGCCACTCACAAAAGAAGAGAAAAAAAATTCAAACGAAACTCATAAAATATGTTGTACATACATATATCCACCTAGAGTTTTCGTTTTAATTGTTCCCTTTCATACTCCATTAAAAACGTGTATATTTTATAAGGAAAATACCTTATCAAACGAGTAAAAATTCCAAGCCGTCGTTTTCCTGAACCTGGCCATTTTGCATTACGTAAAAAAGCGCGTGTATAACTGTAGGCATGCCATAAAATCAAAATTATGTGGGGAAGGTGTGATTTACCTGACAATGCAATGTTCTAAAAATATGCGCGGACACCAAACACGACATTAATAAATGTGAACAGTGTATTCTCTATGCCCGTTTTGTTCATCGAATTCCAAAATTGAAGAAAAAAAAACAACTTTGTCACGCAAAGAATTTTTGCTTTCGTCTATCTCCTCCTCTTCATCATCGAGAAAATCATTATATTATTCTTTCTTGGGTATTATCACAATGTTCGTAAAAATTGTGTTCTCCTCCTACCCAAAATTGGTGATAGTATAGACCATGCATAATATATATATATTTATACATATACCTAAATGACCATGTGCCGCCGTCGTGTCCCTCAGAGTCAGAGTTGATTACATTTATGCTAATGCAAAATGTCACCATCAAAGTCATTCCCTCATTCATCCTTTCAATGCAGACATCAACTTTGGTTTGATACTGGCGTGCTACTTTACTCGATCATTTTTACGCTAGAATAATAGCATTACATCTACTCCCTATTGTCACCGTTGGACATTCTGCACATGTTACGTAACTTTCCTCGTCAATGATTACACACAAGTAGTCGGATTTACCAAATGATCTCATGTGCATAAGGCAACAAAACTATAATTTTTGAAGCAGTGTCTCAAAATGGTCGTAACATCGGTAAAACTCAGAGAAAAGATCAGTCCATGATTTGCATTTCTTCGCATCGTAGCACACGCTTTATATGAATACGAGCTAACCAGTGGCAATACAAAATTTACATAATTTACCGGTCATTGCGATTAGTTTTACCAGCTATATGTTAACAAAACAATTCCAGATGGACAGACGAAATCAAGAGGGAACGTTGATGAATTCATTTTGCTCAAATGTTGATGTGGACGAACGAAATGAACTATTTTTTGTTGGCAAGTTAATTTTCCACATTTTAGGAAAGCTGTAAATGCACGTGCTGGAGACATAAATTTTCGACAGAAATCCTCTCTATCACGACTGAATGAGCATTTTATTTATTATTTTTATGTTTTCAAATTTTCGTTACATAAAATGACAAAAGTCATGGTGCCGATGCCTGGCCTGTTTGGTGTGGGCGTCAATCTCAATAAAACAGCCAACGTCGACTTCCTATGATGATGATTACTTTATTTAAACACATGCTTTCAAACCATGAATGAGATTTAGTATTTCCGGAAGAACACACACTTTCTTTTTTTAAACAAAGTAGCTTTCGCTACATAATAACGGTATTAGCAATGGTAGTGAAAGGCTGACTGACAAATTAAGCTAAATAAAGGGACAAAGTTTAAAGCATGAAAATAGGATTGTAATTTATCAGCCAGCCAATTAGTCAATAAACATCGTAGTAGCTGGCATATACTTAACTTTTTAAATCCATGAGTTTTTCTCTTTTTTATTTTTTATTAAATACAGAATTAACCGATTTCAACTGTAGAAAGCTTTTATATGCAAGGGCCAAAAGGCTTTGAAAATGCATAATAGATGGCTTTCCAGGATTTTGAAACACTCAACTTTGATGATATGCTCATCTTCTTTATTTTCTGGTGATATATGACGCGAGCATTTACCAATCTAGCATTGAGCCTTTACTTCTGTATCAAGTTAGCTTTGCTTATCAACTTTCTACGCTTTGTTCCCTTTCCTTATACTACGTGTTACGAAAACGAGACACAGGCCATAAGTCGCATAGATAAAAGCAACCAACATAGGTAGTAAATATGCCCGACGCAGAATGATTTCCTGACTCCCCAACAGCAATATTGAGTAATGTACCTATAATGTACCATCTTCTCACTTTTTTGCATCTGTTGTCAAATAAACCGGTACAACGGAATACCGAAGTAGCGTAAGCCCTGAACAAAACACCTAAAAGTTCATGTCAATCAGACAAAGTATGTCTAAACTACGACTTAAAACGAAAAAC
>VICI01004623.1:0-10667 GCA_019593645.1 Akabosia matsudoensis
AATATAAAATTACGGGTGTGCTGTCAGAAGCAAAAGTGTTTTCAAAAAGATTCACTAGGTTGTTCGTAAATTTTATAGGCATATGATTAACTTGAGGTAAAAATAGGATAACAACAACACTTTATTTTAAAATGAGGATGAGATAGTAGTACAGCTTGTGACTTTAAAACTACCTAAAATAGCGTGTTAACGTTATAAAACAAGGCAAGCTTACGTTATACATAATATTATGTAAAATATTTCTAGGCTGATAGAGTCATTTGATACACTAAAAGGGCAGTTCAACTTTCTCAAAAAATTAAAAACTTAAGGTTATATATCATGTGAAAAAAGCTGCACTAATCCTCATCGTTGAGCCTTTGGGGTATACTCTTGACTTTACAACAGATAAGAAGAACTTTGTATTACCTACTATTAAATAGATATCATAACAGAAGGCATGAATAAGCTCATCACTTACACGATTTAATGGTAATCATCGTTTGAAATATGTAGGTTTATGGAGAGCTATATTATGTTTCAATTTAAAGTACCCATATAAAAAATATTCTTAGTAATGATCTTCGTTTATAGAGAGAGAGAGAGAGACATGGTACGTTCCTGGTCTTCATACCAAAAGTCGCACAAAAAAGTCTTTTTATGCTGTTCGCATTGGAAGAATTTATCTTAGATGAAGGCTACTATGTTTTTTTGTAAGAGGGTCTTCATAAGTCAAGTTTTATAATTTTGGGTCTTGTTTGTATAGAACATTTACATATATGTATTTACACAGAAGATGTAATCAAGTACAATTGTTATTATGAAGGAAGGGATGATGAAATCAAAGCTCGACTTTTTTGTAAGGTCAAACATAAAATTTTGAACACTTGCAAAGGGGAGCTCACAGTCAACTTCCAATTTCAAGCCTGGATCTAACTGTCAACTGTAAAAGGAAGTCTGCTGCGTAGAATCACGAGAAAAGCCAAAAACATTATTAATGTCAACAAAGTAATAGAACAGTTTTTATGGATGGTGACAGTTAGCTGGAATAATGAATGTACAGATAGCATTGCAAGAACCGGATCTTTTGTGTAAATCAACATAAAAGTATAATAAGCATTTCACTGTAAACTGACAGACTCGCTGCACAGGGACACTTTTAAACGTTGGACAAGTTTAGTCATGATTTAAAGTTGAACCAAATCATGATATGTATCTTATTAAATGATTCATTTGTTTTCGGTTGTATTTTATATTTTATATAGATACATAAAACTGTAGACCCATGTGCGGTGCTAGTTCAAAGTAGAAAGCGTGTTTTTGTTGTCAAGTAGAGGATGATACTGGATCTCATTATATGTCTCTGTACATTTCTGTAATCCTTTTTAACTTAACAGAATCATAGACATGTTGGTTTCAACCTTTTTTGAATGAATGTTGTTGACTCATCAAAATGCATCACGCAATCCGGACACAGTATGAAAAAAAAAAGTTTGAAAAGTTTCAAGCTGCATCTGTGACGACTGCCACAAGGGTTAGCTGAAGCTATTTATGGAAAAGATTGCAAAGTTCAAAACATTTTCCATAAATGCCCATTCCCAGACTTGAGCAAATAGAGGTAGTTGTAAACAGCTTACTCCGAAGTCGCCACTGGAATATTTAACAATGGAATATTTCATGAGATAGAAACAGAACTGCCAGCTTGATCTGTCAATGCTTATATTGTGCTGTTAAAAATGACTCGATACATTGTCGTCCGTCTGCACATTTTTAAAGTTAATATTATCAAGAGATTGCAAGGAGACGAGAATGCTCCGTCTGTTAGTATGTGAGCTGAGCTAGGTATAGAAATTGGTTTGAATTTGATAGAGTACTGTGCATGATTCTGATATGACATGATAAGATGATGACTAAACGAAAGGTCAAATGTTAACATCAACACTTGGGTTATATATTTATCTTATTGCATGGTCCACTTAAACTCGACGGATTAGGTATTGGGAAATGAGTCAGAAAAAGTGTTCAAAGAATTATCAACAAACTATACAACAACTATCCCTAGTACTTCAATGCTGGGAAAGGAGATTCCCTTGATAGACCTGGATCTTATCATTATAGATAATAAGCCAAGACAAAAATCAATCAAAAATCAACCATTAAACACGCAATCTGCATGTGTGTCTTTAATCTGGAACGGGATTTCTTACTGTCTAGAATTCTTAGTATAAACAAAGTACAAAAAAGGGTTGTAGAAACTGTTGTTAGTACTCATTCTTGAGTGCCCTCTGGTTTCTCTTCTTCGTTTGTTGGCAAAGGCGGCAATGTTGAGTCAACAATGTCAAGGATCTCTTCAATTTGATTTTCAGTTAGACGTTCTTCGCTTTCTTCTACAATGGCCTGAATATCGACTGGCTGTGTGGGTCTCTAAATTTTCAAATTTAACCAATCACAATTTTAAAAAGTGTCACGTTGGTTGGTACCAGGTTTCAGGTCGTGGCTCAATACAAGTGGTCAAAGCTTCTAGTCCTTACCGTATTCAACATTGTTAACCTTTCAGCTTTCGTTAGATTATAATGATGAAGTTTCGTCAAAAACTCTTCGATAACCTGTTCACTTTGGTTAACACTTGGAGTCTGTTGCAGGTACTGAAGAACCTCGTACGTCACCGTATTTAAGTGTGTATTATATTTCCACTTGTTTGCTTGCTTAGCTCCTCTTGAATTCCCTTCTTTCGAGTCCTTAAAAAACTGGTAAACCTAACAATAACAAAAAAAATCTCTTCTTTAAAACAAAAGTAACTTTCACTCTAAAACTAATGATTGACAATATATTTACTTACGTACTTCATAATTGCTGAGTAGTCCGATCAAGCGCTTGGAGTTTTGGTCACCTTCTGGCGGCACGAGTTTCTCTTCAGTATCAGCCTCCAAATCCATTTTCACTATTGATGTTCTTAAATTTTTTGAAGTTTAATTCTTTACCTGTCAAAAGACTATCGAAATGTATTGTCACTTACAAAACACCACCGTTTTTATCCAAAGCGCATGTTTTGCACCACCATCAGCTGCTGTTCTCTTGTATAAAAACACACTCTTGCACCACCACGTGCACCACGCTACTTTGCAACGACTAAGTCGCTATCCATACCCCAGGTAGTGTATTGATGATGTCCAGCTTTTTCATGCAACTCTACAAAGTTTAAATATTATGTTTGCATGAAAGTGACTGGACGATAAGCATGATTTTTACTACGAATGTTTATTATCCACTTTAATGATGTCCATTCCTTAAAAACTTATTTTCATTGTATTTCCTCCATTGTATTAAAAACTGCATTTTAAAGTAAACAAAGGAAAGCTACAGGAAAGTGCATGTGCATCCTTTGCTATTATAGTCTTGACACGTTTATACATTTCTCTTGCTACTTTGTTTCTATTAAGAGATAAAACAAAATCATTCACTTTAATCTGAATTATAAACAGTTATCAGCTTTAATTTTATATTACTACAAATACGTACGCTAACATTCGGTGGACATCGCATTTGAACTTGCGCAACAGTTGAGCCCGACATGTCCGTAGAGTTTGTGGAGGTATTGTGACTGTTTCCTGCTGTTACACATAGAGAAAATATAATTTAATTTATTTACGTCATTCAGAACCCTATCACAAAAGAGGGAATGTTAATCTAATGACAATGGTCAGTATACAAATTATTTGCATAATACGTGTGGTATTAATATATAAAAATAAAAATCTGAAAGTTTCCTCGAAAGTTATTAATGCATGTGAAGAAATGCAAAGAATTATGCAGCCAAAATCTACCTGTTGAACATGGACTTCCGCTTTGATCATTGCTGCCATACGATGTATGACAAGAACGATCGTCCATTGAAGTATTTTGTAGAAATGTTTGTGGTCCAGTACAAACGCAAGCATTTCGATTTTGAAATGGGTAAATTACATTGGACTCATTGTTATATCCTGGATTTCCAGCTCCAGTGCTGTTGGAAAGTAAGAGCTTTAAAACATCGTAAGCCAGCCGGTGTACAAAACATAAGTTTTCATGGAGAAGCTTAGATTCCCGTATGGCGTCTTCAACTTGGAGTATTTCTGAGTCGAGATCGACGAGATTAGTGAATGCG
This sequence comes from Akabosia matsudoensis, assembly GCA_019593645.1. Taxonomy (NCBI): domain Eukaryota; kingdom Metazoa; phylum Arthropoda; class Collembola; order Entomobryomorpha; family Paronellidae; genus Akabosia; species Akabosia matsudoensis. Next base: position 4,124 of record VICI01004623.1, read on the forward strand.
CTGGGTGGGCGTTCAGCCATGCTTTCAAACGGGGACGCAACGGTAAATGGTCGAATCTAACCGGTCGAGAAATGCATGAAATAGAGAGCCCAAACAGACGCTTGACATTATTATTTGTAGCGACAACCCTTCATCCTTCATGTGTTTCTTTTCAACGATTGTTCAAATTCCAAATCTATGGAAATCCTCTAACGATTTCTCTCTTTGAATGTAATCCTGGTTCACGTCATTCAATGTTCACTAATAGATTTACATACATGTATGTAAATCTAATTGTTCACTTGTCCGTAGATTAGAGGAAATAATATTATTTCCATAATAAATATATTGTTCCATCTACTGTCCGTAGTAATTGTGAAAAAATGTTTGGAAACTTGCTAAACTACTGCATTCCGTTAACCTTATGCATTTGTCCATTATCCTTCTGTGACAAGTTTTTCTCACAAGGTGGTACTTTCTTCGTTTTTTCTTACAATGAAGAAGTGAAATTAAACACAGTGTAGAGCTTCATCCCATTTTTGCTTTAAATTGACTTTATTCCGTGTTTCAGCATCTAAGTTCATACAAGTTGCGATCTCAGTCATCTTTTAAAAATATTTACAGCTTTTGTTCTATAAAAAATATTGTGTAGAAAAGTAGGTTCGATGTAAATATATATAAAAAATCTTCAACATCTCAACGGGTTGTTCAAGGTAGCATATAAAGCGTACAATATTGTGACATTTTTCATACTTTTTTCCAGTATTAATTCAATAAATATCTATAAACAAAAGAATTAATACTTTAGAACTATTCCAGTCTAAAACCTCTTCATCAAAGGATTGGGCCACGTTTTCCCAATGAATACAATAATGAGAACAATGAGATTTCATTTTTGATTACTCTAAACAAGACTTTTTCTTTTTTTACGTCTTGTGTCTGCGAACTCTGTCATTGTACGTTCTCCTAAGCTGGCCTCTTCGTCTGCAAATCCCATCCATTCCTTTGCGTTGACCGGAAGGACATCTCCTCCTTGTCTTTATGTAACTTGGCGGTCCTCTAGCAGGTGCGGCATCTGCCTCTGGTGCGTTTTCAAGGATCGTAGCCACTACCACCATTAAGACCAATGTCCAATAAAAGGATATCCTTAGAAGAGACATTTTGATGGTTATTCTATAGCACAGGCACCGGGTTCAATTGAAAGACAATCTGAAGATATAAATATTTAAAAACCGTTAAAATCACGAAATTTGAATGTTATTCGGTAGCGAATGTCATTCGAACAAATGTATGGTGCACTGTGCACTGCATTATGGTATTACTTACATAAACACTCCTTGTCTTTCAGACTACAATGCAGTCGAAACGATTAACTATTTTCGGATACAAAATGCCGACAACTGCACAGGTGCAACACTGTGGATTGAATGATGAGGTGAGATAGTTTCTTCTTCCTTTATATTCTGTTTTATCTTTTTTTCGGCTCGTTAGGCTTGGCTTTCATGAATGAAATTTTGGATGGTGTGTAATACAAGTGTGATTCATCTCATTATCAATAATATTCTGTCCCTAGCATAGTATCAAGTAAAACCTATAGTACATAGTATCTTTGACTGTGATGCTAGCAAACTTGTCTTGTATTAATTAAAGAAAAATACATACAAAACGAAATGAGTACAGGTTAGCGTGGAGGAAAAAAGGTGGGCTCAAAGGATTCAAGACGATGATGTCATCGGTATGTCATTTATCCGCCTTCTACCTTCTTAATTGATTAGGTTGACGGAACGACAGGGCTTTAACTACGAGGACGGTTATTCTCTTAGGGCGCTGGGTGCGTATGCGAATGGAAGGCAGTTTTTACATTTTGTGTACTTTTCATAATTAAAATTTATGGATGAAAATTTAAGGCTTGTTGATCTATAATGACATTGTAAGTGTAAAGTAACTGATGGCTGAGACGATGAGATAATTCAGTAAAAAATAATGCATATAGTGCACTTTTGAAAGCAGAATCCCATTTGTTGTTTTTCAAAGAAATTGCAATAGAAGTTTTTCAGAGTAGCAAAACGATTCACTTTGTGTTGGGATAGGCAAGGGGATATGTAGTATATTGTAGATAGCTTTGTGTTCAGCGTCTCGTTGTTACTTCCACGTTGTCATCAGCTAACGACGTATCGAGAGTCATGTTTAGGTTGCATTCCCTAAATAATCAGGGAAACACACTCATTATTAAAGGCCACCCACCCACCACAACTCACACCCCCATCCTTTGGCCCGATAGCATGCCATCTTCATTCGATCCTGTTTTAATTTTGCTTCCTAAACGTCCAATTCGTAGGGGTTACGGCGAAACTTAACACCTTCGCACGAAGGGATAACGTTTATGATTTTGCATTCAAAACGCTATTATAGGCACAACCAAAGTTATACTTGTAGTCAACATTTCGATGATCTAATTGAGATACGCAGTAAACCGTTTAGTTTCACACGGGTACTTTTAGTATTTTCACTTAACTCAATTTTGGCTAGGGACTCTTTAACAAACAGTCATTAAAATCCTTAACAATCATGCGTTTACAGTTTGTTATACGAAAAGTTTTGTTTATTACTCTGGTAAGTTCAGGTTTCTGTCTTAACTATTTTTAGTGCTGGCATCATCGTTCCTGGCATTTGTTTTGAATTGTCGTATACAGAGGGTATAATGTAGAAGTTTAAGCTTCCGCTGAAACTAAGTACAGGTTATGGGCAGCAATTTTTCACGACCTGATTGAGAGACTTTTCATTCGATCAATAAATCAATAGCCTCTTTTAAGTAGTGGATTGATATTTTCTATGATTAGCATACATATATTACTAGTAATGAGCCCTGACGTCTTGACAAAGAAGTGTGAAGAATACGAAACGTTATCATGATACCTGCTAGACCACGTTCAATTTACATGCACTTCGAAAAGAACACCAACTAATGCTTAGCCAGTAGAAAATGATATCATCAATCTTTGAATTTATAATATTCAATGCAAGCGTCGAGCTTAGAATCTTGATTTCTTTAGGGAAAGATGAATTATGACAGAAAAAGGAATATGAAAAACTGACAACAAAATTAAATTCGCTCGGGTAATTGGTACCACATTATGGAAAAGTACTCGACCGAGCCAGTGCAATAATAAGTACAGCCCTGTAGTCCGCGGACTGTAAACACAAGATTCGCTAAATCCTCCTTTTTTAAAAAATGAAGAGAAAAACATGCTAACCTACCTTTTTTTCTCAGTGATTGTTTTTCGGATCATCTAAGGTATAATAATTATATGTTTCATATGCAAAGTAAGACTCTAGAAAAAGTTACTCTTAATTAGTTTTTCTTCGAGTTTCCCTTTAGGAATAAGGTTGGACAAAGCAAGGGAAGACCATTCATTCATAATTATTTCCATACATTGAAAATGACAGTTTGTCTGTTGCACCGCTAAAATGAAATCATCTTTAGTTGCCTTACAATTTTCGCAGCCATGTTTGAACTCTAAATCGCTTAAAGATTATAGCTGTGTTTGCTTTAAAAGGGCGAAGTCAGGAGTTTCTCATTTGCAATTGATTACCATAATTTTCCATCAGTAATCAAAACAAGTGCCGCATCATATTGGTTGCAATGTGCGACATGGTCAGTATCAAGGTGCGTCACTTGAATAAGAAAATTCATTTTTTAATAGAGGCTGGGCATTTTCTTTCATTCATGAAAACGAAAGTTTACGTTACTACTACTTCTACTACTCCGTACTATTACACTAACTACTACGTACTTTTTTTCGTCTTGTCAAATGGAGCAAACTTGGAATAAAAATCGCACATTTACATACTTTTTACTACTGTCACTGTTTGAAACGAGTATCCTGTTGCGCTACATACGAAAATGTGATGTGACAGTTGACGTAGTTGACGTGTTTGTAATAATGACATCACTTTTTGAGGTGAAAATTGATTATTTTGTGAATTTGTCAATCTTGCTTGCATGATTCATTGACATCAGCATCCAGAAGCTCCTTTCAGGCCTAAATTTACCATCTACGTAACACCGTGTCTTTTTTTAAGTTTGAGGATTTTACCCCGCAAAAGTCCCAAACATCAAATAGACTAAAGACTTTGAAACTAGACTTTTATGTTGGACATTGTCAATCCTATCATGAGATAGGATAACTTTGGGTCAATTTCATGTGATCCATTTTAGTCGGAGATTTTTAAGAGATTAAGTCAAATAAATATTCATACTCTTTTGGTAGGCAGCACAGCACATCGATTGAAGTGTCCTATTCCGTCAGGTATTCAAAATTACTTGGATGAATCATCCATCACGTGTTCACGTGTCCATGCCTGGTTTTTGCCTTGATATATCTGTATGTGTTAATACATATATAAAACCAAAGTGTGAAGATACGTCCAGCAACTATTCAACGAAAAAAATGTGACTAAATTAGAGCAAATCCGGAATCCGTCTTACCACAGACAGACACATATACAAATCAGTTTAAAAGACACATACAAATCTTTCGACCATTATCATGTCCCACGACCGAACAATTTTTCGATATAAAGTGGGTAGCCTAATGACTGTTCTCAGTAATCCATAATATCGCCTTGTATAATAGATTTTAATGATAGATTATGCCCGCCCCTACCTGTGTTGTAGAAATATTTCGAGCCGAAATGTATAATATTATAAAGTTCAAATGTAGTTTAATAATACCTGATAATATGAAGTAGTGTGCTGATATTTCGCTTGAAACTCCTACTTATAGTTACACAGTAAAGTGTCAAGATGAGGCACATTTGTGTCAACAAGCAATAAATTAGAATATCCTGCTTGATAAAATGCCCTATCAAAATCGACCCACATTGCAAAAATCATTGTCCATATCATATTGGCATTGTTTTAGTAAGTACAGATGAATTTACACTAACCGCAACCACAAGAAGTATTTCAATGAGCAGCATGATCAACGTAAGATGAAACAGTTGAAAACGAAAGGGTTTGGAATATCTCATGACAGACCGCTAATTTTGTACGGTATTCTAACAAGACCAAAAACAGTCTGATTAGGCCCGATAATTGTCCAACATGACAAATGCAAACAATTAACCAACAATGTTGCGCTAACATGGTAGGTGATGTCAGCACACAAGTAAGCAAACAATACAGGTGAGTGGGATGCAAATGGTAGATAGGATTCTTGGCTATGTCTAACAGGGCCAAGAAGTGATATGTCACCAAATGCGTGTCGCGTGCCATTTATAGTCGATTTTATTGTATACAAATGGAAGACTCTTTGAGTTTCGTTGGGTTTGTGCAAATAAATTAATAACTTAATTAAAAGCGCATTGCTTAAGCTCCTAAAACAAGTCGTCGCTCTTTCACAGGAGTCCTGATGGTTGGTTCTGGTTCGTTTGGACTTTGTTGGGAACTCATCTCGTTCATCATGTACTCGTAAGCTCGAGCAACATTGATACGGCCGTAACCGTAAACTTCATTCGGGAATGTTCCGTCGGCATTGTCTCCACAAGAAATGCCAGCATTTGGTAAATTGGTATCGGCAGTGGCAGTGAAAATCCTGATAGCATCCTCTGTAGTAAGGTTTTGGTTCTTTGACATCAACAGAGCCGCAGCTCCGGCTACGGCAGGGCTAGATACAAAGATTTTTCGATTACACCACATGTAAAACTTGTTCAAACAAAACTGTTCAAACATTTTTCTCACCAAGCCATGCTGGTTCCTGAAAGTTCCCTGTATGCGTTGTCGGAAACCATGAACGCAGATTTCACTTTATGTCCTGGAGCAGAGATTTGGGGTTTGTACACACCAGGTTCTTCCGAACCAGTGGTCACTCTTGGACCACGACTACTGAATTTGGCAATCCTGTCGTCTTTGTCTGTGGCACCAACTGCGAGAACACTGCAAAAGAGATTGACATCATGAAAATGTTTCAATGGACGGTATCAGTAACCTTCGAAGTTTTTAATTTTCCACTAACCCGTCACGATCTCCAGGGGAAGCAGCGGTTTGGCACTTGGGACCATCATTTCCAATCGCAAAAATGGTCACAATACCACCAGTGTTGAAAGCTACACAAGATCAAAGTAATAGTGATATGATACGTTTACGACATGACGCACATCTTATGGACATAGCATGGATAATATAATGTACGTACCCTGAATGGCATCATCGAAAAAGTCTTCTCCTTGTCCGCCTCCCCAACTGTTGGTAACAACATTAGGAGCCAATGCGCAGTCACTGTTTCTGCCATCAGGATCGGTGGGACACACTCCATATTGAGCACAAGCTAAAAGATGAGGTTCAGGGCATCCTGAGGCAAAAACGAGCAGACCATAAATTAGAATATTTCAAATTGCAAATTTAGTATTTCTAGGCATTTTTAACTCGAAATAAGTACCTTGAGTATCACAAGCTCGACAAGCCATCTGTAAATGCAATAGAAAATCAGACTCATTGCAAGTTTTTACGAAAACGACAATTTTTACGACTTTTCATTCTCAAAATTACCCATTTCGCTCCAGG
>VICI01004624.1:0-10667 GCA_019593645.1 Akabosia matsudoensis
AAGTCTGTACGTCCAAGCGTTTCTGAGATTTCGCGATAACAGACAGACGGACAGACGGACAGACGGACAGACAGCACTTACGATCTTATAAAGCAGCTTTCGCTACTTAATAATTATATGTTGAAATGCTCCCTTCATTATAAGTTACGTTTTTTAAGAGAACCGCTGTTAACAAGTTTAAAGTCAACGCAGGTTGTGCGTTCTCATGTAATTATCTTTGCGATTATTGAACTGTTTGCGAAAAATGCAAAAGTGCAATTTACCCACTGTAATAAAATGCGTAAACCTTATTATCTTGACCAAGAGCATCAAAAGTGAACAGAAGTAGTAAAAATGGTAGTGTGGAAGTGAAGAATTGTTTAAGTTGTCCTTGCTTGGGGTCTTCACATTTGACATTGCTCTTGACTCGGCATTTCAATTCGGTAAAAATGCAGATAAAAAAATGTTCTCACGATTCTTCAATTGCTTAGAATATACCATGTACAATAGCATGAGTCAAAATTAATCTGTGATGCCAATGAAAATATGTTTTTCAAAATTTGAGGTGATTAGTCGCTAATTCGATGAAAAGATTCTGGAAATGTGTACCTAATGGCTTCACTTTTTTTTGTAAACTTGCCTGTCTGTCCGGAGAAAAATGTCTAAAACCCTAAATACCGAGAAGGTTCGTGATACAACTTTTTTATAATGAACTGACCAACGACATCTGCGTCACGTAAGCTCGTATGGACCATTCGAATGGAAAACCCACTTTCGGGTGTAGCGCCTGTCCGATCTGATGAATATGGAGGATAACTTCATGCTGGGAATACGAAAGACTCTGTTTTTAAGTTGAATTTAATCTCGACAAGTTTTTTTATATAGAAAATATGAGCTTTGAACAAATGAGCAGTGTGTTTGCCAATGTCTAGGACAGGTTTTTATGATTTTATTGAATACATGAATATATTGGAGTTTTCATTTGTTTCAGTAAAAAATGACTTCAACTTTTTTCTACCATTTTGTTCACTCGTAAGGATGTGACGAATGCGGTTATGAATGATTGGAATCCTTCGGCCTGCACATTTGTCCCGGCAAATCTTAACAGGTGTTTGTTCGCTTGAGTATCTTTTTTAATTGGTTTTCATTTCAGACGAGGAAAACGGAGTAAATTTTCATGTTTCCTGAGCTTGACCCTTTCTGACAAGGGTTTAATGGACAAATTATGACTTTCAACTTTTAGGATGGAACGATACAAACTGACAAGGGTACTACAAGCAGTAAAATTAGCAAAATTTTTCCTTCTAGTATGCTATAAAAAATCATGATTTGAATGTCATTCAGAAAGACATTACTTAACAAAATCAAAAATTAAACAGAGTAAATCGGACAAATGACCATTATCATAAGCCTCCTTACATAAACAACTAAAAAGACTAAGAAAATATAGTTGGCGTAATTGATGCTGTTATAGAATGCAATTTGAGTAGTAGACATCTAAGTAATAGTAAGTTCCTTAAGTGCCAGCCAATTTTGTTTTTCAATTTTGTAGGCTAAAAAACACTAGCAAAAAACTGATATAATGATGTAATTTACAGCATGTTTACAAAAAGGATTTCATTGCTGTTCAGATCGACATTAAATTCAGTGCTTCCAGCGACGTTGGACATTATTGCTGTGCTGCGTCAGAAGTTCACGGGCAGTCAATGCAGCCATCTCTTCGTTAGATAACAATGGCTTTCAATCCGAAGAAAACATGTAAGTTCTTCCATTAAAACATTTGTCCATTTTGGTGGCGTACTTTTATTTCAGTCCGTATATGTAAGCAAACATAAAGAAGAGCTTGATATAGTTAGCAAATATTAATTTTATTTAACACGCAAACCAGCCATTGGGATTAGTTGATAAAAACGTAAATAAAAATACGTGATTTAAGTTTAAGTTATAAAATTTCGGGTACATTTTGCGTTGAGTTGAATAATAATCGCTGTTTGTCTACACTCTACACGCATATCTAAGTACAATCGCTGGTGAAAAAGACTAATTTTTCAGGCGATTAAGGACCCTGCAAGAAATGACGTTAAGTGATCTTTAAGAATGGTGATTCCTAGTAAGGCATCAAATACAATGTCGTAAAACACACATAAACACTTCAAATATGAAATAGCAGTAAGCAACCCTACAGTCATGTATCCGTATCTTCAAGCCTTTCGTACATCAAGGAGCGTGGATAAATCCATGAGAAATTGAAATAGCAAAAGAACACTTCCCACAAAGATAAACATTGAAAAGAGATGTTGTAGCATTAGGCTTTCAACATGCTTGCTACTTTGATGGTACTCCATATTTTTATTTAATTTTAATTTTCGACCGGGTGTGAATATCTTTGCCCGGTATCTCACCCTCACTACCACCACCTATTGAATGGCTACTATCAGACCGAGCTCTATTCGCCGAAGTTGGCTAATTTGAAAATATTTGGATCATTTTACACGATGCAGAAGATGCCTGTGCATCTTTTCTACCGATAAAAGAAGTATAATACTTGATCTTTCCTGAATGTGAATTTGACTCCCACGCAGTTAAAAATTGTAGCATGGGAACTTTTGTGGAAGATAGACAAGAAGGAAGTGGTGCTTATGCTGAACGAGGAGGGGAAGGACACGAATATATTTCGAGCGTGTATAATTTCATTTGGCTAGGTTAGATCAACCTATATTTATTGAATATTAATGGTCTAATGAAAAAAAAACTTAAACAATACCTATACGCAGAACGAGGGGTATCGATTAACACTGTAAACATGCATTTTCGAGACTGCTGCGTTTACCTAGTTGAATGAATTTACTGGTCATGATTTTGTTGGTAAAAATATGGGCAGGTTGAATCTGAAAACCAAACGTGTGCAATTCCTATAGATGATGCATATACTCCAATGCAGGCACAGGTTTCTCGATTTATTTGCACTGTTTGAAAATAACATAATTTCGTATTGGTTATAGTATTGGGTAAGTGGTCTTGAACAATGAGGAACAATGATAATTTTTGCTTTAAATCTATTTGGTTGAAGGTGCATCCAATCAACAGGTTATGGCTACAGGTTGCCTTTGCGAAAAATAAAAATGTGTGTCCTTTACTTTATAGATACATGTTTATACAAAGCATATTGGGTCCTCTTTTCAGAGTACAGCGTTGTAGCAGTTCTACCCAAAAAGCAAAGAGCACCTGTATGTCAACTTGACACTATTAAAGTCGAAGTCACTTTACAATGCTTTACCTGAATGAAGTTTTGCAAGCTGGTTCTTGATTGTATTTTTCCACTATGGTTTACGTCAATTTATATTGTGACTTTGTAAAAAAAATACACAGGAATCTCGGTACATCTTGCTTGTATACAACATTTTTATTGAAGATTTGGTGAATCTTTCTAAGTTCATTTCGTTTTTCTTCATATTTGTATTTTAACTCGCATCGTTGACTGCCTTCTCCCACCTCCTCTTCGCGACCATCACATGTTATTGTAAATTTCGTTCACTTTTGTGATCAACGAATCATCAAAATATAAATTCCTTTGGGGGACATAACTGCATTACTAAATGTAAAATTAATTAGTGACGCGTTTGTAAAGAATAGTTAACACAATTGAACGTATAGTTAGCTTGAAGTGGCGATTCGTCGCGCATGCAATATTCAGACTTGTTGGTTTGGCAGTATTCAGTAATATATCATTATCCATATTACTTGTGATTTTTCCCTCGTGTTATAATGATGCAGTTTCGTAGCTAACTTCATAGCTAGCGACTTTGTTTGCTCATTCATCCTTACTCCGTCCATGTAGACGGTACTACCTTTTGCAATGCTATACAAAAATCAGTATTCTTTTTGGTTTACTCATAGTACTCCGTCGTGGAATAGTGTAAACGCTACTATGAAGTGAGACGAAACTTGCCGTTGCGGCTTCCACATCAGTTTACAAATTATGAAGCAGTCAACATTCTATTTCTACTGCGGTCCATTCTTACAAATGGATTTTTTCAAAGAATAGCTTTCAGACCTAAATAACAATTTCATTGTTGATTGTCTTGTTGTTGGTGCTGTGCATGTGCTGCCGAAATTGAGTAAGTGTCTACCATAATTTTTTATTTGTTTTGTGTAATTTTTTCTAGTTAGTGTTTGCTAGCCAGAAATGAATACTTCAAGCATATAGGATTCTTTTTCGAAACTTCGCCTAGTTTCTATAAAACCTGTAAGCAGCTAATATATGTGAAAAAATAAATAAATAAAGGACAGTCCTGAAAGTTTTAGCCGTTGCCGACAAGTCAAACTAAGCTTAATCATGGGCATGACATGTGCTCAGTGCTGTGTATTAGGACACATCAACACATTGTGTTACCTTAAACTTCTCCTACGAATTTGCTATATGTTGTGTTTTTCAGTCTGAGGTGCAACGTGCATAACTAAGTCTTGTGCAATTGACAGATTCTTTTCGACAAATATTTTGCGTAAAAATGCGTTTATAGTTTTACAGTATACCTTCAAGGAACTCTATTATGTTAAGAATTACGACCACATTCGTTATGCTATAGCAGNACATTCGTTATGCTATAGCAGTGGTAGGTATTGAGCCAGTAAAGTTTCTGTTCCTTTTTGTAAAACTTGCATGCAAAAATTCTAATTTGCCTGTCTAGATGGTACAGAACACACTGCAGGAGAGCTGAGTGTCAAGCTCCATACTTTAAAAGTCAATGTAATATGCGGTTTAAAATTGTATAGGAGTATGTATTGTTCTAATATAATTATTTTCCATTCTTTCTTAAACATCTTTAACAAAAAAAGCGTTCAATTTTTGTCTAGCCTTGGTTGGGTCACTGTCTTGCTAATTTTACTGGTGTTGCAGCGATCTGCGCAACGCTCGTAATGTTGCAAGAACAGTGGACAAAGTATCAAATCATACTTTGAATGCTTTTTAAAGGTTGAACAAGTTCAATATTTTGTGACTCAATAATATGTTAAGTGTGGAGATTTCACTTCCTAAAGGCATAAAATGCACTATAAAAAGTGATCGCATAAAATTTACATGGTCTTGCGGTAATGTTTGTAAACATAAGTAAAACTTTTCCTTTTTTATTTAGGTGAAATGAGACCTGGAGAGTATTGACTTCTCTAGACTTCCGCAAAGTTGAAAGCTCCAGTAAACAACCGACTAGTCATCCACGTCTGGAGATTAGACAACATCATGTTCCATCAAATCTCTACTTAGAAGTTATCCAAGTATGGATTCCACGAACTATTTAAACAGAGTGTTTGTGTGATTCTGGGAATTGTTGTACAAAAGTGTTTTTAGGTCGAAACATTAAAAGGAACTATGGTCTAAGTATTGAAAAATTATACATACTTTTAAAATCGTGGCTAGTACTTGGTGAGGTGTAGTGATATTTTTTTGGGGAATCTTGTGTCATCCTCAAATAATCAGTCAAAATGAAGACTAAGAGAAAATCGGTGACTGTGTTTAGGAGGATGGGTCTCCTCATCTATAAAAACATCCTTTTTCGTCGAAAGTTTCTAATGGTGGTTTTAACGGTGTTTGAAATTCTAGCTCCAGTGTTTTTAGTCGGTGCTTTAGCGTGGTATAGAACGATTTTAGATAACGACACGGGAATTAATGAGACAAATTTTACTGATTTCTCAATTTATCCTGAAGAAGTATGTGCAAGTTTTGCTTCTCATTAAAATGTTCAATTGTTTATTGCTGTGTTATGCATGTATAGATTAATTAGCTTTTCATTTTCAATTGTGATTCATTGATTTTATGTGTTGTAATGTAAAGGATCTCTTGCGACCTGCGAAAAGGAAGCTAAACATGAAAAATACGCTGTTCGGATTTTATCCCAATAATACTCTGACTCGTGAGATAATGGAAAATGTCAAGAGACGGATAGACACAAGAGCAGGTACGGATTTTGATAACATGTCATTATCTTCCATTTTATACAATTGTTTTTACGTAAATTCAGTCTGATCTCTTCCATTTGCGGCTGTATTTTTTTCTTCATACATCATATGCACTATAAAAAATTCATTGTGAAACATCAGGCAGAAATTTTGCGAAAATAATGATTTTAAACGCCTTTTTTGAAAGACAATTTTGATTCGAGATCTTTTGGGTGAACGTACTTTGACACGATGATTTGGGAGTAAGTCCTGTATGTTTTCTATTTGATAATTTCATCGCAGAGCTTCGAGCCTTTGGCAGTGAAAAGGAATTAGAAGCTTTCGTAGAGGATTCTGAGATCCCGCTGGCCGACTATAAAATCAGGAAGGAGAAAATGGGTGCTGCCATCGTTTTCGGACCGGCTTTCGAAGTGCCCAATGAAACGTTGTATTTGTACAGTCCATTGAACCCTGCACTACACCATCTCAACTATACAATTCGCATACCACTTTATACTATTGACACTGGTCACTTATCTGGTCTTTTACAACTCCCCGGGCCACAACATGGTAATTTTGTCTTCGTGTTACTGAAAGAGCAATATGTGACAGCTCTCAGAGAGAGTACCCTTCATTGCATGCATGAAATTTGAAAGGAAAATGTTAATGTTACAGACAACGCTGCATCTTATCGTGGATCCGCGTTTTCCGGTATTCAAATTGCAATGGATAAAACAATCATAAACTTTTTGACAGGAGTAGAACCACCAGTTGAAGTGAGTCTACATTTATCATACCCATCAACTATAAATGAGGGGAGAATGTTATCGACGAAGCGTTCCAAAAACAAATCATGTTTATGCCTTTTAAAAAATACTATCGATGACTTATTTTCCCTAGATCTCTCAACAAGTATTTCCGTACCCGCCGTATGACACGACAAAGTTCAACACAATTTTATTCCTTCCTCTACCTGCAATCATTGTATTAGGATTCATCTTCATTGTTCCTTCTATTATGCGCAATGTTGTGTCTGAGAGGCACACTGGAATTAAGGTATACTATTTATGATTTAAAAGAAAATTCTCTTATGTTACTTAAAGATATTATCATAATACATATAAGAGTGCAGTGACATTGCAGCTAATGAATGATTACTCTTGTCTTTTCCACAGGAACTTATGAAAATCATGGGGTTACCTAACTGGATGCACTGGATTGGCTGGATGATTAATTCACTTTTGGTCATCGTATTCAGCGTGTCCATCGTTGTTTTTTTACTGTTCTATGTTTTCAATGAGGAAACAGGTGCAGTAGTAACGGAAAGTGACTACATGGTTTGGTGGGTCGTCATTCTCCTTTACGCGATGGCCTCCACAGCATTCTGTTTCTTTATTTCTGTCTTCACCACAAATCGTAAGTTTGACAGGAAAAGTGATACAAGAAAACTTTCTGCAGATTTCCGTGTTTCCTGTGGTTCTTTTTTTTGCGACGACTTACTTTTCGCGAATTGCTTATGAGCAACAATTGATCTCTTAGAAAGCAAAAAATATATTTCATATAACCATTCCTCTATTTTATATTTCCTCATGATAACGATGGTCTAAAATGTTACGACCTTACAATGGCAATGGCATTGGTATACATGTTTCATGCTTGTGTGTTATTTTTATCCAGCGGTTGTGGCCACCACAGTTGGAATTGTGCTTTGGCTGCTATCCTACTTTCTGGTGGCTATCCCACTGGCATTGGACTATGAGAACCTATCGCTGATGAAAAAACTGGTATCCTCCATTCTGCCAAATACTGCTCTCCATTGGGGTATTGGAGTTATGGCTAACTTGGAAGGAAAAGGTATGCCAAATGCACTTTAGTGCTACTTAATTGCAAGTTAAAAAAGCAAAGTTCTAGCTTATATTCTATTTTCTGATTGGTGTATAAATGCAAACTTTGCCTGCATTGAATGTTTACGTCATTTCGGATTTTGTACCGAAGAAAGAATAAAAATATTAGATTCTGTTTGTTTGAATCATTTTAGGTGTAGATTCCGTATTCACATTATAAAAGATTCTCAGAAGCTAGCTTTGAAAGTATGCAAAGATAAATGTAGAGCCACATGTTGCATCATTTTAAGTAGATTTCATTAAATTTCCCACGCACATGTTGCTACTCATCTAGATTGATCTTTTTTGTTTCAAGTATGACACTACGCAGGTTCTTTGGCCAATGCGAACACAACCATCAGGATTGATGCTAACAATCTAAACATGTTTTGTTTTCTGATTTTAATATCTCTTCTCATGTACATAAGAACAATCATTTGACATGTCCGAAATGTGTAATAATTCCAAATGTTCGTACGTTATTTCATGTAGTAATCGGTAGACATTGTAGCATTGGGTGTGAAACAAGACTCAACAATTCGCGTAGCTATTGCGAATGTCACGAGTTTCAAAACCTTTATGTAGTTGGCTTCCACACTCGAAACTTTCTCGATCTTTATTTTAACTACGTTCATTGAAGATGCATATCTTTGCAGTTCTTCCATATTGGTAATGAGGCCCAGCTTCCAGCTAGAAAGTTATAAGAATCGTGTACGATCTATGATGTATGAACAGATCCTCAAAAACCCAAATTTACCGACTAAAAATAGCGATTTACGTTTTGTTTAAATTATTTGTAACTTCATTGAAAGAAAGCTTTGATGCTTATCCCATATCCACTCCAACCAACGTTATTTTTCGGTACTCGTTTTGATGGCAAACTTTTTGTAGTAGAGTAAGGAGGAAGGTCCACGAGTGTTTTATGGCAAAAAATCATTCAAGAATGCATTTAAGATATGATTCTTAGAAAATTTGAAGACTTAATATTCAATTTAGGTGGTTATTTTATCGTTCAGTCCGTTGTTTCGTAACCCATCTCGAAAGGTGTACGAGTCAGCATCAACTTTTTAAACGGGGTAATTGTTTTCATAGGTATTGGAGCTCATTGGTGGAACCTTGCCCAACCAGGATCTACCTTAGATGGAACATCCGTGTTACATGTAATGCTGGTTTTGATTTTCGACACGTTCTTTTATATTTGTATGTCCATGTACTTTGAAAACGTGTTGCCATCAAAATATGGTATCCGAAAACCGTGGTACTATCCACTTCTGGTAAGAGCTTTTAAACATCATTGTACTCTAACAACCTAATTATGGTGGGAATAATCTGATTGCGTGACTGATTCGCTGTTTATTTCCCTCTGTTACGTCTGCTTTAAAACAATAGCCATCCACATGGTTCGGCAAAACAGTTAACCGTTCCAGTTACAAAAATTCCGCATGGGAAACTCCTATCGAAAAACAAGGCTTTGAATGCGAGCCAGACAGTTTAACTCCCGGAATAGCAATACAGAATTTGAGGAAAGTATACGGAAAGAAAATTGCTGTAGATGGAATTTCTTTGAAAATGTATCAAGGTCAAATCACAGCTCTTCTTGGGTAAGATCATGTTACAACATGACTCATGAGTGACGTATATAGTTATGCTTATGTTTCGCATGGATTTTAAAATGTTTTAGTCATAATGGCGCTGGAAAAACGACGACACTTTCTATCCTCACAGGTGAGGCAACCATTAAGGTTAAAACTACGTACTAAATTGTTAGAGAAAACGACTGAAGTTCTTTGTTGATTTTAGGATTGTTCCCTGCAACAAGTGGAACTGCAACTGTAAATGGCTATGACATTCGGGAAGAACTGGACGAAGTTAGAGAGAACCTCGGCCTATGTCCACAACACAATATGCTTTTCGATGACCTGACAGTTTGTGAGCACCTACGATTCTTCGGAAGAGTGGGTCACATTACCAACTTATATGCATTTTCTCTTGGATAGATATGAAAGCGGGGAAATTAATAAACTTTTATCTTATAGCTGAAAGGCTTATCTGCATTCGAGGCGGACCTAGAGACCAGAAGCTTGATCGAAAAACTGCAACTGAAAAGTAAAAAGAACGTTGCATCAAGCTCGTTATCTGGAGGTCAGAAAAGGAAATTATCCCTTGGAATTGCTCTAATTGGAGGGTCAAAGGTACGACTTTTGTATATTTAACCTTAACTCAGCGTTTTGAGACGTAAAATAATTCGTTTTTCCTTTGAAACAAACCAGATTGTCATTTTAGATGAACCTACAAGGTAATGATATGTTTTGCAATTTTGCACACACGCAAGATATTGGATATGTGATTGTATATAAGAAAAATATATAAAAGACATTTTTCTATATCTATGTTGTAATAGTGGAATGGACCCAGAAGCCAGACGTGTAATTTGGGATTTGCTTTTGGTAAGTAGAATTCCGCCTTCCGCCTCTTAGCGTTTCATTTACTTAACTGGTTTGAAAATGATTCTGTTTGAATCACATTGGTTTCATATGAAAATGAGTGACAATTGGTATCCCATTTTTTACAGGAATTGAGAGGGGAAAGAACAATCGTATTGACTACTCATTTCATGGAGGAAGCCGATATTTTGGTAAGGCCTGAACATTTCCTTAATTTCTGGATTGATTCATTCAACATGCTCTCTTTAATTACATATACGCTATTTTATATCATTAGGGTGACAGGATAGCTGTGATGGCTCGTGGTCAAGTTAAATGTTGTGGTACACCATTATATTTGAAGAAGTATTATGGTAAGTTTATAATAATGGAAATAATAATGTAAAATGAGATTCTTGCAGCTTGCTCGGAATGTACATAATATTTCTAT
>VICI01004625.1:0-10665 GCA_019593645.1 Akabosia matsudoensis
TGCATGGTAGCAATAAAAACAATATTTTGGAGTCGTACTACATATTTAGCTCACTATAAGATACAATATGTAAAATCCAATTAATTTAAACAGTTACAGCCAAGAAGGGTTCAAAATGAATACAGGTTCAAAATCATGTGTTTCACTACTGACTAGTAGTGGCTAAATCGATGAATTGTAATATACCGAACAATGAGTAACAAGAATTAACCTGTATATGCATCATTTGCACGTGTAATATATACAAAAACAATAGTTGATGAACAAGAACTGCGAACTATGAATGAATTTATGCCCCCTATTTGTTATCATGCATTATTTAAAACCAAAACATCTTTGAAAACGCAACTGCCATGCGGCCAAACCGTGTTTTAAAAATGTGTAGAATCAATATTTTTTCAATGAAAATCTGGATCTCCCCTCACAATAAATATTCTCATCTCAGCAAAGCAGGTCTACACTCCTCCCGAGAATGTTTGAGTCATAACTCATATTATTATCGCATAGTAAAAGGATTTATAGAGAGGAGCAAAATGAGCGTCCTAGACAGCGAGGAATCATTCGCTCATTGAGTGGCCTGTGATCAAAGTACAAATTTTGCACCTTTACACCTGACATACAAAAAGGCACTGAGCAACAGCTAAACTCGTCTTTACAATTGCGGGTTGAGTGAAACGAAGAGATCTTAGATGTTTTAACCAGGTGAATAACCATTTCGCAATTAAGGTAGACAACCAGAAGTTTCTAATTTGAATTGAATTAAAACCCAAGACGACACAGTGAAAGAAAATCATAGGCATATTCTCGGAGGAGTAATGAGTGGACCAGTTTGCAGACACGCTGGAGGGACGTGTTTTCTGCAGAAAAAACCGCGATGTGCCAGTTTGTTTCTGTAGGATAGGTAATGGTTGGTTCGGGGAATATGTTCCATATGATGACTACTTCATTTCCCCAGACGAAGTAAGAGCACGCATTCAACGACTGAAATGCAGACAAACTCAAATACTAAGCAAAGTAGCAATTCTTTACTTCTTTTTATTGACAATGCAGCCTAGAGTTTCGTGTTTGGTGAAAGGAATTCTGCACAAGCCATGAAGTCGGCGGATGCAACAGT
Source organism: Akabosia matsudoensis (assembly GCA_019593645.1). Classification (NCBI taxonomy): domain Eukaryota; kingdom Metazoa; phylum Arthropoda; class Collembola; order Entomobryomorpha; family Paronellidae; genus Akabosia; species Akabosia matsudoensis. The sequence continues at coordinate 1,115 of VICI01004625.1, forward strand.
TCATTTATTTAGGGTTTTTTGAAGTATTTTTTATTAAACAAATGGAATATCAGTTTTGCTTTCCAAGCGGATTGCTTGATGTAAACATTAAATGATACTTGTTACTAAATTTTGCATGCATGAAGATTTTTCAAAGCAATAGTTTTTAAATTTACTATGGAAACAAAGACGGAAATACCACTCGAAGTGAATGCTCAAACACAAATTATTATATTACTTTGCGTGCTAAAGTTGTAAAATCATTTGTTGGGAGCGTGATATTTGGTTCAGTTTTCTCCTTAAAACGTTTAGGATAACTTGTGTTCGAGCGGAAGCCAAATCGGTTTGTTCATGGAAATCATTGAATATGCAAAAATCTGAAACTTTACATGAGAGTGTAATGTGTAAAACTTATTACATTATGTAATATAAACGACCAGTTTCCAGCATACAACACTATCAATACAATACATTAATTTAGTGCCTGGTAACTGTTCGAAAGTTAATTTTAACTGCATGTTTGATTCAGTTGTGCAAATTCTTGTAAAACTGATTCCCAATTTCGTACGCAATAAATGTGTAATCAAGTATATATAGGTAGAAACCTGAAGCGAAAACATGCATCTATTGCGTGAGAGACACATCATTACAACCACTATCACACCAAACACTCCCCGGTTTCTGGTATACTATTAATGGAGTGCAAAGTCCGAGAAAAGCCATTGAAGATGCAAATATCATACCAACAAAAATGAAATATTTCATGTGAATTGTAAAAGCAGGTTCCGTCAAAAACTCATATTTATCATATGAATGCATAAAATATGTGATTTTCCTTGTATGCACGTAAATTTCTCCTAAAATCCAATCATTGAGTGGATGTATCCGGCTGAAATCTGTAATCAATTTGATAAACAACAGAACATATCGTCATCGTCATCCACACTGGGTATAATTAAAAATGCTGCAAAAAAAGAATTGATTATCTGTCACTCGGTTCATATTGATTGGAAGAAAATACAAAGGACTGATTTTCTCCCATTCCGAGTTTTATTCATAGAAATAGCTCAGGCATTACTTGCATGACGGTTATCATAACCACTTATCAACCTCTCGGTCTGATGATATTACTGCACTCCAAAATACATAAATACTAAATACCAAAACAAAGCAAGCGTTTTCACAAGTAAACAGTCCAGTATTTTTAACGTAAATGCTTGCCCCTGTTGTGATACATACCATCGACAAATTACTTTACATAAACCTCCTCAAAATTGAGTTTAGTGGTTAAGCTCGTCTCTTGTTAACTGATCACTTGTCTTGTATGCAAAACAAACCCTATACAAAGCCAGATATATTATGAGCATTTAGAAAACTTACTCTTACTACGGACAGGGATATGGCAAGCTTCTATATAAAGTGTTTCGCTCTCAGCCGATAGTCGTTCAGTGACTGATAGCACGGCAAAGAGGAAAGCTTTGGCAACAAAGATCAGTCCACGACTCTTTTTCATACAACACTCTACACAAGCTTGGCTTATACACAAAGTCTGACCAAAGCCAGGTAGCAAATCAAAAGTGAAGTTTCTAGTATCAACACAAAATTCTTTGAGGAAATCGAAGATAACTTATTGAGAGCTATTTTGAAAGATTTTTAGAGCTTTTCAAGTTAGATTTTAATACGCACTATAAAAAATTATCGCCCGACTATAAAAAAGCCAAAATAAAATCAAGTAAAAAATTTCCAGTTAGCAAAAAAGTCAAGTTTTTTTGTCGCGGTTTCGCTCAGGACAACAAAGATGAATATAAAATCCAGATTCAACGCTCCGATAATCGTGGTGTCAAATCGGCTCCCTTTCATTCTGGTGAGGAAAGAGGACGACAGCCTTGAACGAAAACACAGGTAAGGAATTAAAAGTTTACTTTTATACATTTTATACCGAAAATATACACATCACACGCACAATAAAATTATCCATAAACCAATCGGGATAGGCTGCTGCGAAGGTTTGTCTGGGCTTAAGAGCAACGCATTTAGCATCAAGGTCATCGAGTTTCTTGTTTTTGTTATTGTTACTTGAACACCGATTTATCTCCTCACTTTGACCAGACATCTATCTATTTTTGCAAGTTTGATGATTTGCATGCGACAAAATTGTTTGTTACATGTCGGGCATAAGCAAGATTCAAGCTCTAACTCAGTTTCATCTCCCGCAGAATTTATTGTTTGTTATCTTTAAATTCATGAGTAGAGCAATATAAACGTAGGTACCTGAATTTGCAAAAAAACTACATATTGCCGAAACCAACAAAGCTGAATGTGTCAGGTTCGCTTATCTTAGTTGCTTTACAATTGGCCAGGTTTGGGATTGGGGATAAGAGATTGTTTAGCCGGTCTGTTAAAATTTAAGAACTTTTTTTTCAACAACTTTTCAACATGGCCTGAAAATAACAATTTTTGTTGAGCTAATAGAAAGAGGGAGGAATGAATAATGATGACATTTATAATTGTTATTGTATACGTAAATGGATTATCTGGCTTCTCTTGACATTTATCTAGAGGCATTTTAAAATATCCAGTAGACTCTAGTCAACAATTAGCATGCAAAAATAGACTGTTCGATAGATGAGTTAGAAAAATGCGCAGCAAAAACGATAATCAATGCAAGAAAAATAAATTCTTGCATGAAACTTGATCAATTCTTCAGACATTGAATTGAACTTTCTTCAACTTCAAGACCAGTCAGGGTCAGACAAAAACATGGGTAATTGAAAAACACTCATTTAATCAATCAAAGTTTATTGGTTTCAACTACGGAGGGTGAGATCATTGTTATTGTTGACGACTCAACTGGGCGGTGCAGGTCAGATGCATTTGAAATGCATTTTATTGTGATTGGTACCGTCCCTAGAGTTTGAGGCGAGTAAATTGCCTCTTAATTTGAACTGTCACTGGACGATTTGATTGGTGCACTCTGTTATTATCTTGAGTATAAAATTGTTTATCATAAAATGCATCGGTGTAAAATCCATATTGTAATTAAGTTTTACAAAAACTTCGCAACAAAGGCAGCCTAATTTATCTTATATAACTATTCATTCATGCATGTTGAAGTGCTACCATGTGCGGAAAAAATATGCGCAAACACGACAAGTTGTTTACTCATTTTTCTCTATTCTGACTACCTGTTATATTCATGCTTGAATATTGACTCTCTGTCAACTTAGCAACTGCATGTACTATGAATACGCTTTCTCCACAATTTTTCCCCCGATTTTCCTTGTACACGACACGTGTAAATTTTTCTATCCAATTTTTTGTCAACAAGTTGAACATAAAATGCAGCTAGGATTTAGGCACAGAGATCGCCCAACATAGTAAGAATAGCTTATAATGATGTTTGTATATTTATAAAACTTAATGCATAGTCAAACACACTCCACTCCAGCTTTGAAGTTCAAGCGTGACGTGTTGTATGCGTTCATGGTCACCCTTTATCAACGATTTTGCACAGGGCAAAGTTCGGAACTAGCATGCTGATGTAAAAGAATATTTTAATGGTTCATCGTATACTATTCAGACTATCGCTATTATTAGTACATTATCTACACCAAACAATTCGAATCCATAAACTTGTTATTTCTCTGGGATCGGATGGATTAATAGCCTATCCCTTAAATAGCCTTTAAAATCGCTTGTTATCGTTCGCTATATAGTCAAAGTAATAAAGTCGCTAGAAAACATTTAAAAATTTACTATTCAAACTTTGTTTTTAGTGCCGGAGGCTTGGTAACGGCCGTTTGCCCAAGTGTCATAGAATGCAAGGGGACCTGGATCGGATGGCCTGGAATTCAGTTAAAGTCTGAGGACGAGCCCATACCCGAGTCCAATCCAGACGATAAGACGCCCACCGCAGGCCTCTTGTCAGAGCAAGTTGAGCCTGTACAAGTGGAGCCAAAAATGTTTGACAAATTCTATAATGGATGTTGTAACGGTACATTTTGGCCTCTCTTCCACTCAATGCCAGACCGCGCGTCATTCTCCAATGACAACTATGATGCCTACAAAACAGTCAACGACATTTTTGCTGAGAAAATACTAAAGGCGCTTAGAAAGTGCTTGGCTCAACTTGACGCTGAAGGAAAAACCGATTCAGCTCCGCTTATTTGGATCCACGACTACCAGTTGATGCTCGCAGCTACTCGTGTTCGCAGGGTAAGTACTTTCGCCACTTCTTAACGGTTGCATGCTTTGAAGCTAAGGCGATGAAGATGCCGTAGATACTATTAAAGCTAGTTTGCATATACAAGCGGAGTCCCATTGACCTATGCGTTTTTCAATTCATTATTTGCTTAATATTTTCGAAACTGTTATCGATGGTGGCAACCAAAACAACCATGTCCTTTCTAATCAATGCCCATTATAGTATCAGCTGTCAAAGGCATGATTTTTATAACACCCCAATCGTCACTATCTGAATAGCTTCATACGAGCGCGTTTCAGGTTGTGCGTAGTAAATAAAGATACTGTCTACATGTCACCTTGATTTCGTCAACACATGGAGATCAACTTTCATTCATTGCTAAACGTCAGAGCCACACTTCGAGAATGACAAATTCACACTTTAATTGCAGCATTTTTAGATATTTATGTCAAAACAGCGATAACATACAAAATCGCGATGACTTTGACTGGATCTCTCAGTCCTTTCTGCCAAGGATAGGAGTTTTCAAGAAGATGGAGTAAGGTCGAGTTAGCTTCCGGAAAGAAAAATGTCCAGTGTTTTAAGGTAGAGCATCGTCATGAATAGTCGTAGGAAAAACACTGAGTCTTTAGGACACAAGATAACAATGTGAGAAATATTTTTCACATTTTTGTACTTAACCCATGAATCAGGTTAATCGACGGGAGGAACTGCGCAGCAGCATAAATGATGATGCTTTCTTATTCAGTAGCGTGACAAAAACAACTTTGTGTAGGTACACCAGAGAAATGCATATATCGTTCCAGTTGGTTTGCAAAGTTTAACTCAATCTACCCATAACGGCCAACTGGCGAAATCCTGGTTACAAGTAGCATCAATAGGCAACACGTTGACAACACGTGAACACCGGGTTGGAGTCTATTTGTTATTAGTGAATGCTAACCCACTTTACGTAATAATTTAGTCAATTGAGTGCATTTTTGGTGGACAACATTTTCCCATCTCCAAAGAGTAATCAACGAGAAAAAAATAATGAAGTAGGCTAAATTTTTCGCGTATGACATATGAATTAGAATGGAATGCAGTAGTAAATGCTGCTAGTTTAGAAATACTTTCTTTCTTTTCGAGAACAATTCAAAATGTGACAGGTTGGATGAGGCGATCTAAATCGATGGAATAGAGAGGGAGACAGACAAGAAAAACAAGTGACGTTCACTTATATGCATACCTACGTATTTATTTACAGTATGTCGAACGAACACACTTTCTTCACATGTTGCTCTGTGTTTTTGGCTGAAAACGCTGTACATTTTAGAAACCAGGAAGTTTTTCACATATTCTGCCAATATGTTTTTTTCTGTCAAGCTAAAGTAGTACAATAACTCATAATTTGGAGACAGACATTATTTGTCCCTGACTGGCTGACTAACGAATATATTACACGACTCTTTACAGGTTGCTGAAGAAGAAGGGCTTCGATGCAAAATGAGCTTCTTTCTCCACATTCCATTTCCTTCTTGGGACATAATGAGAATTTTCCCTTGGGATGATGAGATCCTTGAAGGAATTCTTGGTAAGAACCTTAAACTTCTTGACACTCTAATTTCCCTAAATCTTCATATCTTTAATATATTATCTGCTAAAAATGGGTAGGCACATTGACGAGTCAGCATTAATGTTACAAATTCCACGCAAGAGCAAAAACAAGTTGATATTCTGTTTTTCGACACTTTTTCCTTGTTTCAGAACAACGAACCAGTGTGGCAGTAGTAATAGTTTTCTCTATTTTTAAGCGCATACCACCTTGAGTTTTTATGCCCCAACACAAAATCTATAATAAATTATGCTTCTACTCAAGCAAAGCTAGTTTCTAGTATCTGGGAAAACAAAAACCAGTCGGATCTTACGCGAAAAAATCAGTTTTACATGTAGAGCTTTGAATATGCTGTTAAAAATGTATATACATGTAATAACGTGTAGGTTTTCAGGGTTATCTCCGAATTTATCTTCTTGTTTTTTGTTTGAATCTGGCGTGGGTTGTTGTTTGGTACTATATCTTAAGATAAATTTTTAGGATTTGAATGTTTCGGATTGTAAACACGTTTAAAAAAAACGCTGTCTCCGTTTTTTCGCTCCAGACATCATTAGCTAATGAAAAGCCAGTTACACAATTTTGTTGATAATAATGATAATCTAGGTTAACTTGTAACACGCCATACCCCACCGCCTAAATCCAACCCAAAATATATTGAGTCAAACGTTACGATTCTATGCACGAGCTTCAAAAAAAATCTGACCATCATTATCACTGATACAGTTTTCTAGTATTTTCAATGGGTTTTCAAGGCATTATGCGAAAATGGATCCAGTTTGTATGAACGATGAGCTTTCTCAATTCGGTTGGTGTTGATGGTCAGAGCGTGATTTGTGTAGGTATACCCACCTAGAAAAACATTTACCTAAATCATTAGCGTCCCGCGCCATTGGGAACTCCAGCCATACAAACAACTTGACTTATCTCTTTTCGAAGTGATTAATAATCATGAAATTAGTTCAGCATTTATCACTGGTTCAGACATTAAATGTTGCGTTATGAGTATTCTCGTTTTCGTCATACTGTATTATCTTGTTTTTGCGTGAATATTTATACTCTATAGTATATTGATCCCCACTAAAAAAATGACACGAGTAAAGGATGTTTGTTTTTCACTTTAATTGATTGTGTTTTTCATCTATGAATGATTTCAGGTTGCGATTTGGTTGGCTTCCATATTGACGATTATTGCTTGAACTTTTTGGACTGCTGTCAACGGAGACTTGGATGCAGAGTTGATCGTAATCGATTCCTATTGGAGCTTGATGGAAGGACTATTCATGTCAAATCCTTGCCCATTGGCATTCCATACAGCCAGTTTGCGGAAATGAGTCATAATGCGCCAAAAGTCCTCAAAGAGAAGGACCAGCAGATTATCCTGGGCGTTGACCGACTGGACTACACAAAAGGGCTTGTTAACCGAGTCAAAGCTTTTGAAAGGCTGTTGGAGAAGCACCCTGAATACTTAGAGAAATGCATTTTGCTCCAGGTTAGATATATAACATTGCAGAAAATAATAATTAATCTAATCAGATTGATGCATGACCGTTTGGCACAATGAATTGTAACGTTTTGAACGTTTCATTTTACTGCTTTAGGTTGCTGTGCCTTCAAGAACTGATGTCAAGGAATACCAGCAACTGAAGGAAGAAATGGACCAGTTGATTGGTCGGATTAACGGGCGATTCTCGAGACCAAATTGGTCTCCGATTCGCTACATTTATGGGTGCATCTCGCAAGAACAACTGTCTGCGTTTTACAGAGACTCGGCCGTTGCAATGGTGACGCCACTCAGAGACGGCATGAATTTGGTAGCTAAAGAATTCGTCGCTTGTCAAGATCTTAGTGACCCTGGGGTTCTCATTCTCAGCCCATTTGCTGGAGCTGGTGGTAAGTGACATATTTTTTGTTTGTTTTCATTTACATTGAAATTGGCGTGGATGCGGTGATTTATGAAGCATCGCTATTATCATTCAGACATTCATCAAAACATGATAAATATAATTGGACAAGGTACAATGGATGCATTATTGTCACTTGCAGGAATGATGCAAGAAGCATTGATTGTGAATCCTTACGAAATTGAAGAATTCTCTGATAAGCTTCATCGAGCTCTTCAAATGCCCTTTGACGAGCGTTTGCTGAGAATGAAACATCTTCAGCGTCGGGAACAGGCCATGGATGTGACTAATTGGTTGAACACGTTTTTGAGCGCTGTTGGAATCCTCCCATGTGACAACTACAATGACCCATCTGCTCCGAAAATGGCTCCATTGACAATTGAAGACTTTGACCACTATCTTTCAGATTATTTGGAGGTTGATGAGATGAACCGAGCAAAGTTGAGTTTGATCTTAGATTACGATGGAACTTTAGCCCCAATAGCCCAAAAACCAGAACTGGCCCACATGCCTGAGGATACTCGTCGAATTTTGCGTCGCTTGGCGATGTACACAGATGACATCAGCATTTGCATTATCTCTGGCCGTAGTTTATCTAACTTGAAAGAGCTGATCCGCATTGATGGAATTACCTATGCAGCATCCCATGGACTTGAAATTCTCAGTCCTGATGGAACTAAGTACATGCATCCGATTACAACTGAGCACGAGGAGCGGATTTCAAAGCTGCTAAGAGCCCTTCAAGAGGAGGTCTGCGTTGAGGGTGGATGGTGCGAACATAAGGGGGCTTTACTGACTTTCCACTACCGGGCAGTCTCAAACAGAACTGTGAGGGAAGGTCTAATCTCCAGAGCAACTGAGATTTTCATTGAACATGGTTTTCAGCCACACAAGGCTCCAATGGCACTCGAGGCTAAGCCGGAGGTAAAGTGGGACCGCGGCCGGGCTTCAATTCACATTCTCCGCACTACTTATGGTGCTGACTGGTCCAGTCGTGTTCGTGTCATCTACTGTGGTGACGACCAGAGTGATGAAGAGGCAATGCAAGCACTCTCAGGAATTGCAGTTACATTCAAGGTTTCCTCTATGCCATCCACCAGAACCAGTGCCAACTACAGGCTCAGGTCACCCGAGGAGGTTCTTCTGATGTTGAGGTGGATCGAAATGAAGCTCTCTATGCGGAGGTCTCCATCTCCCACGAGCCCAACCAGACTGACGCGACACTCTCAATCAGTGTCATTCGACGAGGCAAGCGATGACGAAATGAGAAGGTTGCGTACGAATTCCCGGGGACGTACGCAAAATATTTATAAAACTTCAAAGAACAAGAAATCATCTGAAACTGGTGTCATTCGAAGGAGTAGTCCTGAGGGATTCCCAGAACTTCCTCCATCGCCTCCTCGATTCAATGGCGTCTCTTTGAATCGTCATTTGTAAAGCAGCTTAACAGTATATGCGCATCTTTTCTGTTCGTAATTTAATTAAACTTTAATTATGTACGTATTTTATACCAACTACACAACTGATTGAAGTAAGAGCTCGGTGCTAAGTAGTCTACAGTTAGTCTTTCGTGTCTACCTTCGATAACGGGATAAACTGACACAACGATGACTATACATAAAATGGTGTGGCTTCCGATTAGGACTGAAAAATGGTCTCTTGGGAATCCATTAGTTAGCTTGCTAAGTTCAGTGTATTACCTTTACTCTTTTTTGACAAATAAGAACTACAGAAACAACTCTCATATAGATCTGTACATTAAACTAATCCATACAATCTTGTAGTAAAGTAAGGAGGAAGGTCCACGAGTGTTTAGCACAAGTTGTTTTATTTCCCAACGTTTCGACTCAATTCTTCAGTCTTTTTCAAGGGC
>VICI01004626.1:0-10664 GCA_019593645.1 Akabosia matsudoensis
ATGTACATTTGCGTGAACCTTGAGAATATCAAAGTGTTTTACTCTGAACATGTTGCTGGCTTTTGGTTATCAAGCACTTATGGAAGGCAACATGATCACTTCTGCAACGACGTTAGTTTCTTGAAACGGTCTGTGAAGTGTAATATGCACGATGTTTGAATTGTGAAACAGTGTGGAAGAAAGTTGATGCATAAAATATAAGCTCATCTCTGAAAAAATAGTTTGTACACTTCTACTATTCTGCTATACTATACGTACCACAGCTTCCTCTCTGCACATAATATTCACATATGTTTGTAATGTACATAACAGTTTTCTCTTTCCAAGTAATTTCTGCTTGAAATCCACTGCTCAGTAACTCAAATTTCTTGTTTCTCAAGGCTTGATTGTCCATTCGAACTCTGTATGGCAAGTCCTCATTAAAATAACATTTCGCTGGTAACTTTGAACGGGCCTCAAAAACAGCATTTTGTAACTATTGCACCTGAATCTAACACGTATTGGCCGTGGAAAGTTTACTTTGTAGGGCATTTTACGATATCGTTGCACAGTATCAATGGCGACATCACGACCAGTAATATTCTTAACTAGATTGTGCACTTGCTTCGAATTAAGTTCTGTGAATTACAACTTCTGTATAGCAATTCATTCTCTGCTTCCAAATATTGAACTCTTTCATTCAAGACCCGATGTTGGTTTTGCAGAATTAGAATTTGATCACTTTTTCACATGCCTTTGATTTTATCAGTTCTTTTAAACTTGATTGTTCCTTAGCTATTTTCTCGAATTTCTGTTCACTTTCCTCTCGAAATCCTCTGATTTCGCTAATTACGGTTTGTAGCAGTAAATTAGTATCACTGATAGCAACTGGCTTCCCTGCAAGTCCTGGCATGGCGTTAGACACAGGACCCGAGATAGCGAAGCTCGGGGTGACTTGAGAAGTCTCATTCTCAATATAACTCATTTTATATGCTAATACACTTGTTCTAAGCTTCTTTTTGTGCTTCAAAATGTAAAACTTTCAAGCAGCAACCTTGAAATACACAACCATATCGCACAGCCGCAGAATAGCAACTGAATAATGGGATAGGCCCAAGAAGATTCAAGTATTTTGTTTAGAAAAAGCTGACAATGTGAGCGTTACCGAAATTCAAAAATAAAAGTCGAAATTTAAGTTGTATATCCTGTATATTCTTACCACTTACATTTAGTTCATAATGCCTTATTTCCATAATGCTTCAAAATTCCATAAAATTAGCATGCCATTTTACGTTAATGCATAATACGTTCAATGCGTTTTTACTGCTAATGCGTTTAATGTAATTCTATTTGCATTTCCATGCGTAGTCGTGTAATGCTTTATTTACTATCTACAAAACTATCAAATGGATTACTACGAACACAAATGACTGCAGTTTATCCGTGAAAGTGATATATGTTAAGCTAATGTAAGGAACAAGGATTGTCATAAGTTCAATACCTACAACAGTACTCGTTGTGATGTATTCTTGCATAAATGAAAGCTTTTAAAGCTATAAAGACGTAGCTGTCAAAGACTGCGTAAAGACGAGTCCAGTCAAAAGCTAAAGAAAAAGCTTAACATAAAAGCTAAAGAAAAATCTTAACATAAATGCTAACGAAGAAGCTTAGCAAAAAAATCTAAGGAAAAAAGCGTAGCAAAAAAGCCAACGAAAAGAGATTGCATTGAATAGCCTTAGTTGAGAGCTTTCTAATGATATGTCGCACATAGTTGAGAGCTTTCTAATGATATGTCACTCTCCACTTTTCAATGCACAAACCAGAAAGTCGTCCGAAATCTTGAGCTCAATGCAACCTTTGATGCCGATTTACAGTTGTGACAAAAATCGAAAAGAACCACACCGTTAGTCTGCTCTCGGACAGACAGACAGACAGAGGGACAGACAAACTCATCGATATCATAACTTGCTGAACAAAGTTCAGCTACATAATAATACCGGGAATCATCCCCTTCATCAATAAATGTATGACCAAATATTTGCCTATTTTGATGAAGTCTTAGAAGTAATTTGTACTGCAACGTTTCTTTCTTTGTAAATCTGTTGAGACATGCCTATTTTTCAGCTTCCAATACTATGAATACACATATATGGAGTCACGGTAACTGAAAAATGATATATGAGGAAGCGAGTCGTCCCAAGGAGGAAATGGGAAATCCATGTTTTAGAGCACTGACTGAATGTTCCATGTAGTATTTTTGTAGTCTAATGAATATTCACGTGCACAATGTGGATGGTTCAAGGTCTTTAGACTTTTTAAAACGTGTGTATAAAGTTCACTGCGATGGGTTTGCTTAGAAAGGTATCACAAGAACAAGATGACAAGTCTGATAAGGTAATTTATTCAATATCCTTCATAATCTCTGTGCTTTGCACACTAGTTCCGCTTTTTGTCGTAGTAATATTGTACGATATATCCATGATATGAGAATTCAAAAACGAAAACCGATTCAAGCTGAAATTGAAAATAGTCAAGACATGATGCTCAACACCGGCATCGCGTCTTTGTGACTTAAATAGGAATATATTACCACGTATGCTGAAGCAAATGACATCCCAAGGTTCCAGTTCAACTGAAGCGACAACAATACGCAAGCAAACATGTTGTGGAACATGCTGTGTACTGTAATCCTTATGCACGAAGGAACCCTGAGATTTCCTTCGCAGACAGTTCTTAATGAAGATGGAGCAGAAGAGAATATGTTGGAAATGAAGCCTTAGTTAGAGTATGTTAGAGGCCTTTCGTGACCTAGAAAAGGAAAAATTCATTCAGTGGCAGCATTTGCCAGACAAAGTTCAGAAGGCGGAAAAGAAGACTTCATAAAAAATATTGAGAAAAGCTGATTTTCTAGCGTAAAGTCTGCTTAAGCGACCAAAATAGTTATGAAAGTTTTTTTCGCTATGAAGAGGAAGAAACTTAAATTGTTACTTCTTAAGTATTTTTTAGTTTGTAGAGCCTCCATGAATTCACTTTATTCTTCGTAATATATCAGAACGACTTATTATAATCGCGTCAAAGCATCTTAGTACAATAAGTTCGAAATACTCCATAACAAATGCCTTCCTAAAGCTCCAAAACTGGCCGAATTTGAATTCGATAGGTAATATTGACTGCGCCATAAGCTTCTGCTCTTTTTTAAGCCAAGATGGTTTTTTAGCAAACTTGAAACGTACAATAAACTTATGAAGTATGACAACACTGACAGCCATTTCCAAAGAGTTGCATACCATTGGAACGAACAATATTTGTCCAGCAGTTAGGAGCACGAAAACTGCGGCAAAGAATACGTAAACTGGTAGTGAAAGTTCTTTGGGAGAGCTTGTAACAAGTACCCATGACACTACTACTTCTCCCCAAATAAGTAACTGAAATATGACAAACCCTATGAGAGTGAGGGTTTGGTAAACTTTCGAATACATAATCCGGAATTGGGTGTAGTAGCGATAAAACTGGGTAAACTTTCGAATACGCTCATGCAAAATGATCATCACCCTGATAAGCCTTTTCAAGAAGATGAAAAAACACACGAAAACAAATGATATGCATCGACAGCATTCTGCCGTCATAAAATAGTTGACTATGAAACGCAAAATGTAAGAAATTATCGTATGAGTAAAAGAGCGATGCAGGGGATCCGGAAGAAGGAGTTGGAACAAATGGTAGAGCATATCAACATCTGAAATGAGACATCCAGTGGCAACACAGATGGGAAGGAATGCACATGTAACTACTAACAGAAGAGAAAGGCCATCCGACAGTGAGTTTTGATTAGATTTTAATCCGTCATTGTGTCTCTGTGTTGGAAACCCTGTATATAGAAATGCGTATCGTTTTGCATTACAGATTAAAGTTTATTTCTAACCAACCAACCATGCTAAATGTAAACACAAAGTTACTTACTTTCATTCATTTCTCGTGACATGTACAAAGCTTGGTTGAAAAACGTCACCAATGTTTGGGAGAAAACAAGAGGAGACAACAGTGGAATAAGACATGTCATTACAGAAACGAGGAGAAGAATAAATTTGGATATGTGATTGGTTTTCCGAGACGAGAAGCTGAACCAAAAGAAAAATGCACCATTGAACAGTCCGAAACACCAAAGAGACAAAAGGATGAGCTGAAAATGCCGTAGGTTTGGGACCAAGGATAGTCGAGTGTATGTTAGGTTCCATTGTACAGGGAACTTGAACTGATATATATGCAACCAGTAGTGCATTCGATAGCAGAGTAGTTCCAGGTCGCTAAGAAACTCTAGCCTTTGTGTTAGTTTTTTACGTTTGTTGGAAGGAAGTGCTAGAATCACAATGGGCTGCATAGAGGCTATGACGATAAGTCCTCTTTGAGATACACAGTTTTGAATTTCCGACATTTTTACAGACTTAAACTAGACAATTTCTTGCAACCTTTACTTTTCTTCTGACTTTCATGGATACATACTAGAAGCGTAGACATCTGGCCACTCATTGACTTCCTTGGGTAACAAATTAAACGGATAGTTTTCATTTATCTAATATATAAATTGACCGTTTAAATAACAAGAAGTCCAATTAAGTTTCAAATTGATTTCATCTTTATCGACGTAGTTCAATTTTACTACAACTACAATGTTTCAGTAAGAATAGAAGGAAAACATATCTGTAACGAATTGGAAATTACACATCACGTGTACAAGCCTTAGCTGTGTAAACTCAGAAATATACGGCAAATACAAAGGCGCATGAGAAGTTAGCTGCGTAATACTTCCACAATGCATAGGTACATATATAGCATAAACAATTTACTTGTCTATAATATGAAACAGTTAATTGTATAAAACAGCACCAACATTTTCATTTTATGTAAGTTTTAAGGAAAAGGTATTTGTAATGTATTGCATAAATGTTAAAGATTTCATCGGAGTTTATTTCAGATTCGAATGTCGTTTGGGATTATGTATATCGCCTATTCCACAGCGAGAATACTTCGGCTCACAGGTTGTAGCAAGATTTCACTCTTTGGCAATGCCCGTTTGTGGGAACTGACATTTTCAGTATTAAGTAAAAGTATGAAAACGAATTCAGAAGTAAGATGTTGCCTGGCGCCTTTATTCTGAAGGTGGGCTCACCCATTATGACCACTTGATACGTTTTACCGCATTCTATCGATTAAACAAATACAATCAACAGTTTTACATCAAAGGAGTCAAAAAGCTGTTTAAATAATTCTGTTTGCATAGGCGGGACTGGATTGAATAAATAACACTATGGCCAGCCCTTGGTATAGAATGTCGATTTATAGTTTTATTTTTCAAATTTTTGTCACTAAATTTCGCGGAATTCCGTCATCGGTTCCAACCTTTGGAACGGAATGGGCAATGTCTTGTCAACTGTTTGTTTAAGAGGCAGAACGTATCATGGAAATTTTTCTGATTTTGATGGTAATAGGTTCATGTGAGAACATAGTAATGTTTGTCTATTAATTATGCTAAAACTAACCATATTTGGAACACTCCTCCCAATGCAGGAATTTAAAAAAGGCTAAATAAAGATGATTTCGAAAGCTGACACAAAAAAGGTGTTTGTTTCTGTAACAATGTCATGTTGTTTACTTCACTGGTCACTGTCCGTTAATTTTTTACTGGAACTGAATATTACCTAAAGAAATAATTCATTCTTATTTTCAGTGTTATTGAATCTTACCAAATAGTTACGATGCTTCAGAACTACTTCAAACTGTTTCTTTGTATTTTATTTCTCGTACGAGTTTTGAACAATGACTTGTTTCGTTGGGATAAAACCAAGCTTCAGTTGCGCCTTCATCCAAAGTTTCACCGACAACATTCTCGAATTAGGGATAAAATTTGGATTCATCGTGCATTTTTAGTACTATTAATTTCACAGGGCAAATCTGTTTTTCGAAAGGCTGACAAAGATCCAGGCCAGATATCCGTCTTCTTGATTGCCGTTATTCTGAACATAGTTACACATGTTCTTTTCGTTCATAACAGCAACAATAGTGCTGCATTTTGTAAATTTGTTAACGGTCTGCTAAACTTCCCGATCAATCACCAAGAAGTAGTAAACCAGAGCATAATAATGCGTAGGAAATTATCTCATATTGGACTTGTGTGCGTAATTTTCGCATATCCCGTATATCTCACAATCATCCTTTTACCGTTGGCCTTCATTTACGCTCTTCACTGGACAAGTCCATGTACACCTGCCGTGGCTGGATATTGGCTGCTTCCTGAGTGTCTATCTTGCAATCCTCTGGATGGAAATTGGACCAGCTACACTTTGCGAACCCTATGGAAACTAATAGTTTTCCTTGCCAACCATTGGGCTTGGGCCTTTGGAATGGGAGCTGGAGCCATGACTGTACTGGCGATAGGTATTCTCTGCACAGTGACCATGAAGGAGTACATTAAAATGTATTACAGAATTAATAAGAAAATCATATATCTCACTCAGTATAAAATCATAATTAATAAATTCGGGGTATTTCGGTATTTGTCCCTGAGATAGGTATCAGGAATGGTTTGAGAGAACCAAGGGATCATATTTTCCTGCAGCATCGGCGTATCGTACCCTCCAGATTTTGGGCATACTGCAAAATGAAATCCAGATGGAAGCTCTTTCGCAAGTTATCGCCCCAGCATTCATAGTCTTGCAAGCAGTCAGCATGTCAGGAATTATTCGGATACAATTTCAAAGCGTAGTACTCGTGGTTGTTCTTGGGTCGATTGCTGTGGATACTATGTTTGCTTTGGTATACATTCTTGGAGTTATGGCGCAGGTTTACACACAGTCAAAAGTTACTCTTTGGAATTCCAAAAGGGCATTAGCAGATAAGTCAGAAAGCTGCAGGTCAAAATGGGCTCATAAGTTTCTCTTGAGCTGTAGTCCTGTGAAAGTACGGCTGGGATCGGTTAATTTTATGGACAGGGCAACCCCTTTGATTTGCCTTAACTATGCCAATAACCTGACTGTGCAGATGCTTTTGCTGTCAGAAAATTTTTGAAAAAAGAAGTTGCGAGTTCGAAATCGAGTTGCGTGCACTTTTGCATATACTATATTTTAATTTTGTTTTTATTTCTTTGTATTATCTGCCAGATTCTTCTAGATCGCTCTCTAATAATACAATTATTCGTTTTAGATCATGCAATGTTATTACCTCAGCTTGCGTGTGAGGACAGACTTATGTTACTGACTTGAATGGAAGAGTTACATAATATTATAATGTTTAATGAGGAATCTTGTTCGTCTTGATTGTTGAGTGTTTGCTACTTATCCCCTTCCAATTTTTTTCTCACAAACATTAACTGTAAGCACTTTTGTGTAAAGTTTTCATCTGTCTGGTCTAGGTTTGGTTAACATTAATGAACTTACCATTTAAAAGCAAGGAAACGAATACAGATGGTAGAATGTCAAGTGAGTTTTTAATTTTTATGTGGTTGCTTGTCGTGGTCATATATTACTTGAGGGCAAGGAGAAATGAAAAACAGAAGCTTTTGCCAGGTAAGTATAATTTGAAGCAAATTTGCTTGTATATTCGTTATATGTTACATAAAGGAAGAGCTTGCTCCCCAGTGTAATATACGTAAGTTCCAATTTTGAATTTAAAGGACCATTTGGTTGGCCAATTGTTGGCAATGCACTGCAACTTCGCTCTTGCGCACATAAACAATTCACTATCTGGGCGGAAAGGTATGGCCCAATATACCAAATTAAAATGGGGAAAAAGAAGTGAGAAAATGTTTTATTCAACCTTAATGTTACCCAGCTATGAGCTAGTGGGAGTTGATGTCAAAATGTCAATAATAATCATCATATAAAACACAATGTAATCTATACAGAGCAGTAGTTGTGTCCGATCCTAAATTAATTAAGGAAATCTTTAATGATTCGGCAACTACTGGAAGGATGACCGACAACCCAGCAGTATACGAGTTTACTAAGGGAACAAATGGGATAATCAATTCGGATGGGGCAACGTGGGAAGAACAGCGTCGTTTCACAATGAAAACATTGAAAAATCTCGGAATTACCAGCAAGTCTTCCTTAGAAACTCTAATATTGGATGAGGTTCAAGCCATGGTGTACTGGTTTCGATTATTTGAAGGCACACCAATGCATGGGAACCGCATATTTAACGCACCAGTTGTCAACTCACTTTGGAGAATCGTCACAGGCGACCGATGTGAATGGGAGAAGGAAAACACGCGTGTTGAAATACTAACTGCTGCGGACGAATTATTCAAAGCCATGATGGAAATAACCAAAAATGGAATACTGTTTGTCCCTTTTATCAGAAAAATAGCTCCAGAGATGTTGGGCTGGAATCGTTACGTTAAAGGGGTCGACACAATGTTCCAACTCATAACATCGTCAATTGAGTACCATAAAAAAACTGTTGACTATGACCATTTAAGGTAGATAGCCATACTCAATAATACCTGTTCGTTAATTTAATTGATTTGTATTTCATATTGTCAATTGTATTGAACGCAGAGACTTTATAGACCATTACCTGTATGAAGTAAAAATCACCACAGATCAGAAGTCCAGTTTTTACAAGAGGAATGGAGGTGCTCCGTTCTCTAATAATCTTTCAACGATTATTTAAAATCCATATCTTTAAAAGCGGTATTAAAATTGCAAAGCTTTCATTTCAGATGCGAACTTGCTATCGGTGGTGTACGACCTTTTTATTGGCGGCTCTGAAACAACGTTGATTTTTTTCTTCTTTTATCTATCTTCTTGCATTGAAATTCCTCGCCACGATTTACTAATACATGTTGTGAATTCACAGATCCAGTGTTTTATCATGGGCATTGCTATACCTAAGCCAACATCCGAAAATTCAAGCAAAGCTACAACAAGAAATAGATTGGCAGTTGGACTCAAGAAAACCATCACTTCAAGATCGCCTTCAGATGCCATACACCGAAGCTGTCATTTCCGAATTGCTAAGGCTGACAACAGTCTTGAGTTTTGGTGTTCCACACACGTTGACTCGTGACAGTGATTTTCATGGTTACTTAACATCAAAAGGCACGTCAGTATTTGCAAATATTCACGGGGTTCATTATAACCCTAAACTGTGGACGAATCCTAAAGTATTTCGACCGGAAAGATTTTTATCTAAAGATGGTTCAAAGTTTATCAAACGCGATGACCTAATAGCATTTTCTGAAGGAAAGCGAAAATGCCCTGGAGAAGGATTAGCTCGAGACACGCTTTTCTTGTTTGTAGCGGGAATATTTCAGCAATTTAATGTAAGGCCAGAGATATGCGACGTAAATAACACGCCTGATTTTGAACCTGAGCAAAGCTGTTTCCTTGTTCCGAAACCATTTAAAATAGTTATAACGTCAAGGCAGAATGACTGAGTACGAAATAAATTCTTCAAGTACTACGGCGCTTAAAAAAGAATATACCACAACGTTTATTTGAAATATTTTAACCGTAAAAACCCCACCATGGCAACGCATGATAGCTCCAGCTTCCCGGCTTGGCATCTTTCTGGCCATGTCCATACAAATATCCGTACCAGAATGGATATGATGGGAAGTAGACTTGAGCTGTTAAAGGTGTTGGCGTGACCGCGATTTGCTGCTGCTGTTCACTTTGGTCTGCTGACGATGCAGCATCTGCAGCTGCAGCTACTCCCCATTGAGGTGCTGCTGTTGACTCTGAAAGTTAAAAACTTCACTTTTTTAAATCATGGTTACAATACGTTCTGACTAGACATGGTTAAATTTTTTAAAATTACTGTTGAACAATAACACTAAAACGGTTATGGTGGCACTTAGGCTGACTAACATGTTTACACTTATTGGCATGGTATTGGTCTAGAGTTAATGATCAGCAACTAATCATCACTAAAATTGTGACTAGATACTGTCTCAAAGTTTCCATTTATAAACGTGTTCCAAGCAGCTCCAAAGTTAAATCAGATAAATGTTATTGAGGAAAGTAATTAGTAATTATGCACTATTACGAAGATATTGCATGTGGACGAATAAAACGTGAACATAGTAGTACTTCCATTATACCTAATTTTTCATAGAAATTACACAATGATCATGCATGATATGATTACGTCTACCAATCGAAACCTTTGAAGCAGTAACTCAATGCCTCCTATGCAATGATTCATCCATCACTAGGGTTATTAACCGTGTTTTTGACAATGCCTCGTATTGCTTTGCATATTTTTCCGCGTCATATCTGCCTGGCATGGACTGCCATTCCCCAAAATCAGAGATTGTTTCCAATACTGAGATGATTTTTATATACTATAGCCAATCAATGTGCTGAAGATAAAATCAGTCTCACTCGAAGTTTCAATGTCAGGTAAACGTGATCAGAGCAGAATATACTAATGCAATCTGGCTTGCCACTTCACGGCACATAAACAGGATTTTATTCTACACAGATCAAAACGTAATTTTCTTCAATCCGATCTGTATTTTGGAATCTGCCGGAGGCATTTTGCAGCAACAGCTGAGCAAAAATCAGGGACGGTGACCAAGGAATCGTGACTCCTCTCTCTGAAAGGCTCTACAATGACGAGATCTAAGAGCGAGCCAGATCCTTGTGCTTTAAAACCGAAAAATGTCAGATGGACTAGTAGGGCTG
>VICI01004627.1:0-10663 GCA_019593645.1 Akabosia matsudoensis
CACACGACTTTGCTGTTTTTTTTTGTCTCAAACGAGTGTCTTGAGATTTTGGCTGTTTTTGAAAGATCATCCTCGTTGCAGAGCATTAGTGTTTTTCAACTTTTGTCAAATAATTACATAAACATAATTATCATCTCTGCCAGTTTAAAGTTCTTCCAGCCTCTTGTCTGTTTGTCTCTTTTCGCTGTTGAAATGTTAGTTTGTTCTACTAGGACAATTTTCCATGTTCAAACTTCCCCTCTATGGCGTTAAAGCTATTTATCTAATTTGCGTTTGAAACTGCAAATACTGACCAAGCCACTTGTTCCGTTTTCGAGTTTGGTGGGCTTGCATAAGTCTCTCTTGAGGTAAAGTTTCAAAGGAAACACAACATCAAGTAAACTTGTTCAACCAAAACAGTCATTTATCATAATAAGTCATCTTAAAATATTAGCTTTTGAAGCCATAAGGTTCTTCAATGGAAAAATAATATCTCTAGAAATGTGAGCTGGGAAATTATCTTGAGGAATGACGCACTCTCCTAAATAGTCTCTTCAGCTGCTAATAAATTTTAGCAACAACTTACCACCTGGCAAGAGTCATCTTGACAAAAGTGTAATTAATAAGACAAGAATGTCAAGAATCTGACACTTGATATTAATGAAGTCAACTGTACTCCCTTCGCACACACTTGCTTTTAGATAATCTTCATTTTCAAGGTAATTTGAATGAAGGAATGCGTCATCATAATCAGGTTACCCCGCAAAGCTACAAAAGCCAAGATCGGAAGTTTCGAACAGCAATTAAAACCTATATTTTAAGTATAGCAAGCGCAAGCATTTATTACTCGTTAGGGAACAACTTTTTGCATAACATTTCCACCAGAAACTTTGTCCTTTGTACATTCATTTTATTAGTTTTTTATGTGGCCTTTAATAGCTCCACAATTTCCGAGAACGATTCTTTAAACTATTGATGTTTGAATCATTAGTTTGGTGTATAGGTTGCCAAAGGGGCTCTTCAATTCTCGAACGAAACAACTTTTTACCGTGCTCCGCTCGTTTGCTGTTGCATTTAGGAGAGATATATGCGGGCCTCGAGGATATAATATTTCCAGCAGACTCTTCCACAACTCAAGACACGTTGCTATCTACTTAACCACTTTTATTTTGTGAATCCACTTCTGCATGATTTGATAAAGCAATAGAAAATGGTTCTACCAAAGAGAGAGAGAGAGAGAGTTCCAAGAAAGAGGGCCCTCATAAAAAACTTTTGCTTCGTAAACTTGCCAAATATATACATAAACCGAGACCGGAGGAGGTATTTGGAGGCTTTCAGGGTCCAACTTGAAACTGAAGTGCATTATATACAATATACGTATACGTACGCGTAAGACAAGTGCTTTTTGCATTTTCCGGTTTTGTTTTTCACGGATATTATACAGCCACAAGAGTGTAATTTATTTGTAATTATTGCGTCCTCTGTGTGTGTAGTGCTGTTAAAAGTGGACGAATAAAATATACAAACGTACCCAAAAGACTGGATGTGGGGATTTAAGCGAGCAATTACGGAGGACGCTCCAGAAAGAAATAGTATCATTTACGATAGAACAGGGGCAAAGAAAAAGAGAAATCTGTACTTGTACACATGCCCTTTTATGAAACTCTCATTCCGAGAGGGACCATTTCCCGACGAAAATTATTTCTTTTTCCTTGTTGAAGAAAGTAGGTCTCAAGAGGAGAATTACAAGAGCACAAGAAGTATATTAAAATTATAAAGAGTTTAGCTAACGAGCATTCTTTATATATAATTTTAAAAGCGTTGGAAGCTACGAGGTTGATGACACCGTCAAATTTTATACGGTTTCTTGGAAGTGATGTAAGTTCAAAATGAAAATACTTTTCAAAACAGGTTTCATAACGATAAATGGGGAAAAAATGCTTTCCTGGAGAAATAAGTTTGGAAAGCAAGCTATTTTAGAGTCAGTTAATTGTGTACAGCAAAATGACACTTTATTTTCCAAGATATTAATAATTTAGTGAATACTTCAATATATTTACTGGTTGCCAACTCCTTTCCGTACCAGTTATTAAAGGACACGATCGGATAAAGGGAAAGCTGAAGACATAAAGTTCTACGACAGGGAGAGAGAAGAGTCACAAAGACTGCCAAAAACAGATTATTAAAACAATGCTCCGCTAATTGGCCGCTCTCTATAACTGCACATTCTTTTTTCCTTCTGTGTGATGCTTTTCTTTTCCAAAGTTTCCCATCCCTTCTCTTCCCAAAGCGTCGTTAAAAGCATTCCAGAGAAAAAAAAACTTTTCCTTGGAAACTCGACAAGAAAGTGTGCTCTGGGTGCAGAAAGCGGGGAAAATACAAAGTAGTTTCCCCTCTCAATATCTGATATTAGAATGTTACAAAGGAATATTAATTTTCAATTATAATCATCATTATACTCGCCATCCAACTACAGCGCAGGAGGTAGTTATTTCGTTATATCCTCTCCTGAAAAAAGCCACTCGGCTTGAAATACACACAGTCATAAATACAAATAGAAAGCAATACAGCCTCGAATGCAAGTTGAAGGAAATTCACTAATAAATTATTATTTTCTCCCCAGCTTCAAGTTTCATTCAGCAAAAGTTTTTGGTTACAAAATTAACGAACCTTCTTCTACCGAAAATAAGGAAGAAGTTGTGTGTGTATACCCCGCGCGCCGTGTAAATTTTATATCAATTTTGGTTTCCCTTTCAAACACCAAAAACTTTGCAGTTATCATTATCCTCTGGATGCTTTCACCGGGAGGGTTGCGCGTTTGGACAACCACAGGATGAAAGCGATCCTGGGGAAAAGGGTTTCCAATTTTGGAGTGTGCGAACAACTTCATAGGTACTTTCTCCCTATTTAGGAACTCCTCCACCAGAAAAACTTTTTAAACAAAAGAGAAAGCATTTTGTTTTTCTCCTAATTTGTTACAAAGAAACTGTTTATTCTCCTTTTAACCCTGTGTCTGGTTTTGGCACTCACACTTCTCTACAGCTTTCACTTCACAACAGTTTCTCTACGGAAGGCGCACAAAGACAATAAAATGTTTTTGCTAGTCCTGCGTTTGGGAAACCCTACTAATTGTAAATAAATAAGACGGATCATGTTTTGCTTCGGATAGGAGATTACTTTGAAATTTTCGTTCGGAAAAATGTACTTAGTTGAAAACTTTTGAACAATACTAAAAACTGGATACTCAGACTTGGAGAGAAAGTTTTGGAAAAGGTAATAATACTCAAAATTGTACAAAACTGGAATTACGTCCACCTTTTCGTGGAAACTCACATAAAACCCAGGGGAAAATGGTAGTTCCAGAGTGTGCACAAAATTTTATGCCTGCTCAGCCAATGAAATTGTCTATTAAAACAAACAGAGTGTAATTTCGTAACGATTTTATCATCATTAGTTTCATACTGCTTCCAACGAGTAATATTTACAAAAACTATGACAGCTCATTGGATTTGTTGAATCCTCTGGCCCACACACACGATACGAAAGTTGTATGAGGCTCGCCTCATACAAGCAACTCAAAAGCCTTCAACTTGGAAATGTCTATTTAATACTCGTCACGAATAATAGACGTCAGTAGTATGACTAAAAGCTAATAATAATGAGAATGACAAAGCAGTTCTATTGCAAAGATTTCTGGGAAAAATTTTTAAAGCTATTTTACCTTGCCGGGTAAATTATTTTATCGGAAACCCAGTAAGAGATTATGTTGTTAAATAAGTGCTAGGATTTAGTTTTACAGTTGTGTGGGCTTCAGTTGAAAAAAAACTAGATGGGAAAGCTTGTTCATGTGGAAATAGATAAACTCTAGTTTTTCTCTAATGCTCTCGTGGCCAATAAAAAGAGACATTTGATTGAAGTCGAATCCCCTCCTGTTCCTAATGGTTACATCGCTGGTCCAACAGTGTTACTCCCAAAAAATTGATTATATTATGGGGTAAAACGGCAAATTACGTTGTAGACATATGTCCATCGTGAATGAAACCGTATTTGCTGCTAATTTAGTACAGATGTTAATCGATTTCACCACTTCTATTGCAACATCAGATCTCAAGAACATAATTATTACGACGCGCTATATTCAGAAAGATATCGGTACAGAAGCATATAATATTGAATGTCTGCCTCCTGAATGAATCAAAGCTATAAGCCAACCAATTAACGCACTTACTTTCTGGCAATAAACTTGTTATGCTTCCTTTTATAGAGCTTAAAGTCAAATCACTTTTAGAGTGGACCTATGAGCCATGTGACCTAAAAATAAACTAGGCGCACCTGCAAAATGTTATTTATATAATGAATGAAGACTGTAAACAAAACGCTCATACCTTTCAAAGGGATTTTCAGTTTTAACGATGCAGGGAATCATGTAAACAAATAAACGTACGGGCTTAGTTTCACCCATCATTCGCTTACAAGTCAAAGGAAAACATTAAGCTCTTTAATGAGGCTCACTGCCAGCTTGAAAAATGAGAGCCTTGAATGGCTCCAGTTCTCTAACTATCATTTTTCATGTTTTGTTCGTGCCTTAGTATCATATTTTGAAATCGAATTGTGACGTTGCATGTTGAAATCATATAAAAAATCAGGAAAAAATACCATTTTCCTCCTATGCTATTATATCTTGGAGCTTGTCTAACAAGAGAAAAAAGTTCACACATTAAACCTATTAAGCCATGATATATAGCAGATTATTGTAGCTGTTTTAAGGTAACTAATACGATTATAGTGTTTATTATTGTTGCGCATAAGTAGGATCTAGGGAATAAAAGTAGTGAACGACACGAGTGTTGACATAGGAGGACACTAATTGCTCTACAAGTTGTATTATATGTCATACTGAAGAAAAGTAACACAAAAACAGTTTAGCTTGGATGTGGGATGGAGAGGAGAAAAAGTAAAACTTTCCAACACGACATTTGGCAAAGTATGCCATTCAGTTTGAGTAGGATAGTTTGACGGAATTGTGAGGATATGGGGGGGGGGGTTGAGGTAAAGGCTATCTGAAGGAGCTATGCCTAAGGAATTTCTTTCAAATCTTATAATCAACTTAATTGTAGACCTAGATCAATTTTAATTGTACATCAAACTGCAAAATGGAAGCTACCTATTTTAGTTAATCAGCTTTCATTGGCTAAACCTTGTTTGCAAACTTTTGCTAGCCGGAAATAACGTTATAGACTTGCCA
Source organism: Akabosia matsudoensis (assembly GCA_019593645.1). Lineage (NCBI taxonomy): Eukaryota > Metazoa > Arthropoda > Collembola > Entomobryomorpha > Paronellidae > Akabosia > Akabosia matsudoensis. Next base: position 5,225 of record VICI01004627.1, read on the forward strand.
CAATTTTTTTAAAAATCTCATTGGCGTTACTGCAAGGGTATTTATCACCAAAAAGATTACTTGTTGTACATTTTTAGCCGTTAGATTTGCTCTGATGCCTATAGTAGCTAGTAAGTCTTTTGAGAAAAGCGTGTCTTCGTTCCGGTTTAATCGCTTGCATCTTAAATGTGAGAAACGTGTTGGTTAGCTTTATAGAGCACATGATACGAACATGCTGTCTGCTAGCCTTTTCCATGGATTAGACCATTAACCTATTTTTATGCCGCTCCCAGGCAAAATGTTGACACGTACCTATTTTTGACCACTCGATAATTTTCAGGATCATTTTCTTGCAGTATACTCAATGCTCATAAATTCCCTTTCCTTACTTCTCCTTAGTTTTGAAACTTTAAGCTTATTTCTAATAAGACAGTGTAAAGTTCATACACTCAGAAGAAGGACAATGACAACTCTTTGTTCATCACGCACATTGTACGCGACGTTCTCTCAAGTGTTGGATTTCTCACTCGTCTCCCTCTCCGTCAGTGAACAGATGAGTAAAGATTGGAGGAAAAAGACGACGGATATGAAGTGCCAAAACGATGGGCTCACATCCTGATTCCCTTTTGGTCCTGCCCAGGGAAAGTAGATGATGTAACATGGAATCTCTCTTAGATTTTTTTTCCCTGCAGAGTACCAGCAAATCGTAAATGTCTTGTCTCCTCGTAAGGGTACTAACTGTTTACTTTGTAACTCTCCGAGTGTCTTTGCACTTGTCTGAATCCAAATGAAGAGAAAAAATGGTGAGCACGACCGAGCAGTAAAAATAGGTTTGATTGTATAAATGTTTTCTCTTTCTTTTTTCTCTCATTCTGCTCCTGTCAGTCGCCAATTTGTATCGACTCCTGATGTGCTTTACCGAGGGAGACCTTTTCACTACTCAGATTGGAGAAGACATTTTTGTCTAGTGTCCTCGGTAAACAGCAATAAAAAGATGAGGAACAAAAAAATGGGAATGAAGTTGTACAAGATGAAAACAAAAAAATGTACTGCAAGCTTGTATGTTTTACTACAATGTACGTCTTCTCTGCTGGTTGATGAGTGACAGAAAAATAAATAAATATAACGAGTGGCCTGTCGAATCAAGACAAAAAAATAAGAGAAAATCAGTTGCAAACCGAAGAAAAGGAGAGAAAAATTCTTCCGTCTATTTTCTCTTTTTGCTATCCAAATTGTACTGTTGATACAGCTGAGATGGCCGTGATAGAGTAAAAAAGGGAAGTCGGCTTAGTATTTTCATTACAAGATGGAGAAATAGGAGAAATATAAATGGCGTGCATGGTGTGGGAAGCTAGTCAAGCTGTATGGGCGCAAAAAAGGGAAAGTCTATGGAAAGCTGAGGCTTAAGTCTTTACCGCTCGGTAATTGCCGAAGAGAAAGTTTTTCTCGGTTTCATTCTTGGAAAAGTATATTACCTTCAGTTGCTATTTCCAACTGTCCAATCCTAAATGAGTGAAATTCGCAATTTTAATGAATATTAAGGACGAACACGGTTTTTTACTGCCTATCCTTGCCAATTTCATTAATATATGAAGTTCTGATCGCAAGAAATTTTAGAAGGATTTCTTTTCTTGTACTTTTACTTAATGATTGCAAGGAAGAAAAACTTACATTGCTTTGCTACTAAATGCCAGAAGGGAAATTTGGCATGAAAATAATCCGTTTTTATAAGGAAACAGTCTGCATTCCATTTAGTATTTATGAAGAAAACACTGCTTTTCCTAATATTATTTCCTCGACATTTTTTGTTCCGACACAAATAAATACGCACAAACACAATACTATTTTTGGCTACTTTCTCAATCCACGACAAAAAATGGTTTTCCAATAATGCGTCATAGATTTTGCATGAAGATCCTCTGCACTAAACAAAGCCTGAATAAATACATAATCTATTGAGCTCGTGTTTGGGCACCAGAACGTGTAGTTTATTTACAAGACAAGACGACAAGAATGAATCTAGTAAACATTTCCATGTGCTGTTTCCTCCACACTTGGTGTCTTGTCGTCTCCTACAGCTATTCTCTTTAGCGAAATGTTTATTACCCAAAAATAAAACACAACTGCTTATTTAGTTTTAAGAAGAAAGAGCACATGTAGCACTCCATTTGGTTTGGTTGTTGACGTTATTCTTAGTCTTTTGTATAATGTAATGGTGTGGTAAAAGATTCCAACCGAGAAAATAAAAATTCTAGGAACAGGAATCTTTGTAGTAGAAAGATTTTGTAGAAAAGAAGGGATATATTATGTCTGGGAAAGGATCTTGCTTACGAAAACGCTTTTTATAGGTAGGGTTTTTTTTCAAAATTCAAATAAAATGAGCCACATTTACATTTATACAATCTATATGATATTCCCCGACTATTTCCAGGAGCAAAATACTGTATAGCTTTGCGCGTAGCAGTGTCTTGGCCAGGCCAAAATAGTTAAAGTTTTTGCTTCTTTTGCAGAGAAAAGGCGTCAGGGACACTGCGACTTTTACAAGACAGAAAAATATATAGTTTTCATGTATTTTCAAGTGAGGTCTGTCAGCTTCATTGGATATATTACGGCGACTGTAGCTGGTGTGTTTTGTTTATGATAGTTTTCTCTTTCGCTTACAAGGAAACCCTTAAGCGTTTGAGTGGCAGTTATTACATGGCTTATTCCGTAAAATATCGAGAGCTAGCCCGTGCCGTTCTTCCTGCATGTTCAATTTTGTAATGTATTCGGTATTCTAATCCGCCTTGAAATACAAGTTTTACGATATGGACTGTTTACATCCACAATTCAATATTTTTCGCAAAATTTCAAACCTTTTTCCATAATAGTTTTTGGAGTTATGTGGTGGTGAACATATGTAAGATATGATTCAAAAAGGGAGTCATTAATATCCCTTACTTTTTCCTATCTGTCCAATAAAACTCCTCTTATTATCGATCGCTTCACTTTCCAAAACCAAACCTCACTATCTTAGGTTTATGCAAGATTGCAAAGTAAACCTCCATTTTCTTCGGCTATTCCTGGTATGCATTTTCCCCCAAAACAGAGCGGTAAAGAATGTATCAATCTTGAATGTAAAACAATTAGATGGTTTACTATAAAAACTTTTCGGTTAATAACCTTATAGAATACATACAAGGATAAGTAGGCCTTAAACCTTTTATCCAATCATCTTACCACAAGTTTTACTCCTTCGATCACGAAGGAAGTTTTTCTTGTTGTAAACAAATGTATTAGAAGACGATACACATAATCATTTTGGTGGCTTTTCTTACATAATGTGAAACATAAAACTAGATGGGCAAAAAAGTATTATGCTATTTCATTACTTGTACGCATGAGAATCTCTTTAAGTTAAGAGCCAATGTATCTGCTAGATGATCTTGCACGAAATTCTTTTTTGAATAGTTTTATAGGCAATACAGACATTCAAATCCTATTACATATATTTGAGTTGCATAACAAGCGATAGTATAGTAATAGTATTGATGAAATGATAAAAAATATTATGCCACGCATGAATAGGCAGTGTCTCTGATGATTTCTCAAAAAAAAACTATTTTTGGGTGGATGACTCAAGAGGTTTCTCGTTCGTGTTTGGCAGGATAAGAGTGTTGAGCTCACAAGATGGGGAAAAAATTGTCGGATTTAGAAAAAAAAATAGAAAAAGGGGGATATTGGAATTTAGCTCATAATAATAAAGCATTGGCTTATACTCATTTAAACAAAGTTTTGTAAAGCCTTTTGATCTTTTCGTTAGCAGGACATGAGACATGTTTGACAGATCTACTTAATTTAAATCGCGTTTCCGTCTATCATCGTCGAGCAAACCGTAGTACCGTTCATGGCTCACATTTTGCATTATTTTTGCCGTTATATTGGAAATTATTTCTAAACAGACGAAACAGCAAAACTTCTTTTCTATTATTACCAGCAGGACATACATTTTACGAAATATTTACTCTATCAAGGGACCTTTTCAAGTTGTAATTTCCCTTTTGAAAACAATATTCAGACTCATTTTTAAAAAGTAATCTTTTCAAACGAATGAGCAAAAACGTCATGTCATCCCTCTGATGGCATCTTAGTTTCTGCCGTTATCCGGGTAGACCTGACACATAGCTTTGGTGTATACTGCCTTGTTAGTGGAAAGGTTTTAGGATAGTCAACAGAGGAGGCACTTTGGCTGTTCAGCCAAGCTGAATAATATTTACCTAGGAAGTAAGGGCGAGTAGGCGAGCTGAATGAAAAAGAAAGTCGCGATCATTGTCACTATTCCAACGTGTAGCAGTAAAAATGTCTATATAGCTTATATTATTTTCCAAGTCTACATGGCTATTGCAAGTACATAAAGAGAAAGCAAGCGGATGTGCGTACTTGGCGGTATGAGCTATGACAGAGAAAAGGAGAAAGTAGTTCCCATGTCTTTGGTGGAAGTATTGTTGATAACCTTTCTCCATCATTTTGCATTGTTGAGCAGGCTTTTTTCATTCTTTTGTTGGTTGACGTGTGGGAGATAGTGCGAGTGAGCAATACGGTCCACGTAGTTATTATGTGGAATTGGTTGTCCATTATGGAAATAAAAGTGGTAATGACATGGAAAAAAGAGTAGCTAGAGGTAGATAAGAATGTAAAGAGAAGCCCCTCTGAAAAGGGCACAGAGCGAGTACTGCATAAAACCAAGTAAGAAAACGCGTCAGAGAGAAAGTTAAAGAAATTGTTACACAAGAAGATTTTTTTCTCTATGTCACTGCTTTCACACACTTAAAGCTCCTTTTGCGACAATTGGATGGAGAAAGTTGGATGAGATGGGAAGCAAAGTGCTGCTGTTTGCAAAAAATGGCTTGCAGAAATGTGGGACGGGTTGTCTCATTAATGCACAACGTTCAGAGTAATGATTACATGGGCGTATAACAGTAACAGTAAAAACGGCATATAATTAAGAGAATCAATAGATTTAAGGCCAGTTTAACTTGATATCTATGAAAGAGAAAAGCTTGCAATAATCATTTTCGTGTTTATGTTGTTTGTGTTTCAGCTGGAGAGCAATGTCAGCTACCGGGACGCTGGGAAGGCAGCTGGTTTCAGTCCGGTGTCCATCAAACTATAACAATCAATCGTAGTACAATAAGTACGAAAGGCCGTTGTCTAGAGTCAGAGGGAGAGAAATATGTGCTTAAGAATGAGTAAGTAATTTTCACCCCATTTTCCTTTGCATAATCAAAATCAACCCATTCAACATTCAAAAAAATCCAATTGAAGACTAGCAGAAAATTGACGAGAATTTGCAAATCAGCAGCATCAAATTTTGTCGAAAAAAACTCCATTAAAGTTAACGCGATCATGATGAAGAAGGAGAATTAGAAGTGTAATCAAAAACTGGAAAGGTACTAGAACGAGAAGAATACGAAATCAGAA